>OOFE01048600.1:0-39845 GCA_900323365.1 Monocentris japonica
ACACACACACACACACACACACACACACACACACACACACAGACACTAAAATAGGCAACTTGCACATATTTCCCACTTGCACCTTATTGCACACATCTCTTGTCTTGTTATACGTTTTGTCTTTTTTTAGATTTTATATTTTTGACTTGTTTCTTCTTATATTTTTGACTTGTTTTTCTTCTGTTAAATGTTGCACCATCAGACCAAAGCAAATTCCTTGTATGTGTAAACTTACTTGGCAATAAACCCCCATTCTGATTCTGATTCTGATGTGTACAATAAACTGTATAAAACATATGTTGTGCATAATAAGGAAAGAAATAAAGGGAAGAGAGTATTCAAGTGAAGACCAACAAAGCGTCTCAAGGACAATCAGATGTGTTAAATGTAATTGTCTGCTAAGAATATCTTCTGCATCTGACTACTGACAGCTGCACTTGACAGTAAAAACACAATTGAGGTGAAAATGAAACTGTTGCTAGTGCCACGCAGAGATTAAATTGCGCCCACTGTGTACTTTTGTTTCTCTTTTAGTCTTCTTTTCATTCGCTACTGGTCGACCTCGATATGGAGGACCGGGTGATATTGACCTAATTTTTTGTTTGTTTGGTATAACCCTTTAGCAGGGCCCGGTCACGGATGACAAATGTATTATTAAGCAACGACTAAGCCAAGCCAAACCTCACATTTATAATGAAATGCAAGACAAGGTGTAAAGTAGGTGGGGTTGCTTAGCGAGCCAGCAAAGACATCTAGGAGATTTTAGATAGCTGTGAAACAGCTCAAGGGTATTCTATATGAGGCGCCATCCCCCTGAGATTTGCTCTGGACTCAAGCCGGGTTGCTGCAGAGATATTGCGGGATACAAGTGTTAATGAGAATATACTTATCACAGCCAGAGGTGTTATCTGTCGGTTGCTTCATCTGGGCCAGTTCACCGTGTTGCAGTTTTGGCTGTAATATGGCGTAAGATGGGAGAGACACAATGCTCAATGAGTGAAAAAATAATTAGTCATACGATAGATAGCAATGGTGGTGTTTTACTCAAACGGTATAATAGGAATTTTGATGGTGACAGCACATTTCAACACACTGTACAAAATATTACATTTTAATAATTTGGCCTTCATTACTTCCAAATGGTGTAATTCATACCCTGTTATTTATATACAACGCCTCCCCTTGTGACACAGTTCTGAACTCCGTTCCTGGCGATCCCCGGATATATTTCTTGAGTATCATAGTACAGGGTTCTCCCCTATGCCACCTTTCACCAGATCCCTTACTAATTGTTTCTGTCTCCAAGGTAGCGTGACTGCTCTTTGATGTTCAAACCCCTTCCTCCTCACAAAGGGGACTGACGGCGGGAGCAGAGAGGGAGGCAGATGGGCCGCGACAGGATGCTGCGAACCTGACGTCTCTCCCCCTTTCAAGTGCTCCGGCTCAATCAGCCCTTGCCGCACAAGCTGTTGTGGAGCACCTTTGAAATCATGGCATCTGCACAATAGTCTTGACTGTTAATGACTTCTTGTAAAGTTCCAAAGCGGCTGTGATTACACACCCTCATGCACACGCGCATGTACCAGCAAGCACAGACGAGAACAGCACACACTCAACCGTGTGTGTGTGCTAGGCAACATGTTCCGTCTCTGAGGCAACACCAGAAAACCCATAGTGAGCACACAAGTAAACAATTAATATGTTTATTAGGCTGATCAGTCAAGCTGGTGTACTTGCATGAAAGGAAAATGTGCACATCAAAAGCTCATGGTCCACTGGAAAAGAATCTCCATTGTGTCTTCTGTGTGGAAGTTAGGTGAAGAGGCATAGATGTGGCTTCATTATTGTATTATACATATTTGGTTTGCATGTGACAAAGCTGACCTGAAACCAGTCAGAAGTGTTTGAATACCATGCCCACCGTGGCTGGGTGAGTTGGATTCGGTGCCATATAACATCTTGTTAGAGGCTACCAGACTTCCTCAGACATTTCAGAGGAGTGGTATCAAAACCCAAATATTGTACGCGATGTCAAACACGCAGGTGTTCGACCCCCCAAAATATGGCACCACAGCAAAAACAGTGTGCCTTGAAACTACAACTAACGTATTGGACTGCCTTGAAGGAGATGGGGAGTGCAGTTCTCTCTGGAGCTGAAGCTGCAAGGACTGGCCTTAATTAGGTGGTGGATATAGAGAAACTGGCATGTTGAAGTGTGTGTGTGTGTGTGTGTGTGTGTGTGTGTGAGTGTGAGTGAGAGAGAGAGAAAGAGAAAGAGAGACATCCCTGAGTATCTACTATCCTCTGCCTAAACTGGAGAGGCTTATTACTGATAACAATGTTCAAGTTAACAAAGAGCCCAAAATGTTATTGCTATCTTTCTGTCAGATATTGTCAGGGGGAGCTTCACTTTTGATAACCACTGTCCAGATGTGAGAAACAAAGTCAAGTTTAAGGGGGTAGTAAGATTTTTACCCCATAGAACAAAATGACCTAATATATCTGCAGGGGGGTTGATAGGGTTGTTGAGCAATGACTCAACTTCACCTCCTGGTTTTCAAAACTCACTTTCCGGGCTTGGAATAGCTTTGGAACAAAAACCCAGTGAAAACACTTGGAATGCTGCCCCCCACCTACTCACTGTTCAGAGATGGAGGACCGGCACCGTGACGCATTTCAGCTACGGAGGCTAAAAAGAAAATGACAAATGACAAATGACAAAGTGGTATTATTGTCTGGCCCGGACAGCTCAGTCAGTAGAGCATGAGACTCGCAGTCTCAGGGTCGTGGGTTCCATCCCCACCTAGTGTCAAGTACCTTTGTACATCACTTTGGATGAAAGCGTCTGCTAAATGACTATCATAATATCTTGCATAGTGACATATTAGCTCTTCACCAGACATCCCTGTTGGATCTCGGGTCAAATTAGTCGGCTTGCTCCTCTCTATTGTGAAAATGTGACTTTATTGTTTCAGTCAATTTCGCACTACTGCAGCTCAAGGTCACGGGGGGGTTGTCAGACCTGTGTAGGTGGAGACTGTTCTCCTGTTATTAATGCAATTCCTACTGGTCACTGATAGAGGTCGATAGAGGTCGCAGATTACTTAATGCCCCTTTAAGGCTCCAATTCATATTGCGAATAGCTCCTTCAAGTTATTTTCCCCTCGACACTTCATGATGCATCTTCACTGACAATGTTATACATGTTCTAAGAGTATTGTAGTGAAGCTGCAGGCAGTGGTGATTGTATAAATTATCAATGGTCCGGTGCCATCCACCTGCTCTTTTTCTTTGTGCTTACCATTAGCATACTCCTTTGAGGCTATAATGATGCCTCTTTCTCCCCATCAGTTCAACAAATTGTCTACATAAGAGCTGATTTGGAGGACACTTTGTATAGAGTATTTAGCCCAGACATTTACAGTATAAAGACAAAGAGTATCACCACATTCAAATGGATTTTTAAATGTTGCTCACAGGGAGAAGGAGCTCAATAAAAAAGGCACCAAGAAGGAAATAAACATTGACTGTGTAAGGAGGATAACCTTAAAAATACATCTTGATTTTTAACTGTCAATCTGAGCCTCTTATCACATTAAGACCAGATTATGAAACATGTACTACTTTGCTTTAAGCATTTGGTGAAATTCATAAACATGATCAATAGGAGAATATTGATTCAGTGCATTAAGAACTGCCGAGCACAAAGTGAAGTGTGGATGCAAACTGGTAGAAGTAGATATGTTGCCTGATGCTGGGGAGAGGGTAAACACTCAAAGAGAATTACGGCCTTGTCTGGCTTTAACAGGCACGTTGCAGGATGCAAAATGGTCGATTGGTCTTACATGACTCCAGGACATTACTCCTGCAATTGTGTGTGGCCAAACTTGGCCGCTTTGTCATTTATCCACATTAAAATGGATGCCAAATGAGCAAGCGGCTCTGGTTTGAAGTCAAACTTTTTCACAGAAACATTATGATGATCAATGTTTTTTGCCTGTGAAGGAGATCTTGACTGGCCCTCACATGTTTTTTAGAGAAATGCATGCATCTTTGTATTAGTCGGTGCATGTTCACCCAGCGCACAAGTAACCTTATTCCATGGCTGATTTGATTATCTACTCATTCATGTTCCTATGAATGGAAATCTCACAACTAGCACTGCAGCCAGACCTTTCACTAGACAATGATTAAGTAATGTTAATGCCCCTGAATCATGACTGTAATCATTACAGCTGATGTTTATGGGAGCCTGTGGTAGGGACCTTATGATCTGAAACTGTTAGCAGTGTAGTTCCCCATCCATAGGGGTAATTAGGCCTACGTCTGGTCAAACAAATCGGTTCAATGGCAAAATCAGATACTTGGACCAGTCTACCATTACCAAATTAGTGTCCTAATTACCTCTGGCACATGTCTTCATTAATAATTGCTGCTTTTGTTGAAACAAAACATCAATACAGTCCACATCTTGGACAATTGGGTTTACAAAAGACACATAAACCTCAGCGCATTGTTTTTTGTAAACTTGTTGTTAGAAGAAAACCTTAAACTAAGTTTAGGGTTAACTTTTTGTATCGCAAGTGAGTAAGTGTGTACTCTTGCAGAACTGTAGACATTCAATGGCACGGCCATGTTAGCTCACTGAATGAGAAAGCACAGAATAAGTCTAGACTGTGAAATTCAATTGGTGGGCAAATATCAATGCTGGACAGACAGAGGATCATGGAGCTATTGAAGTTCAAGGCTACAGCGCACATCACTGGAGTAAAAAAAAGTGGACAGGTTTCTGCTGAATGTTTCATCCTTGCAACATTTATTTTCACACTTCCTGGCAGAACATAACAGTACCCATGTTGTATTACACAAGGAATAGAGCTAACATGTTTCTCCGACAACCTGAAGACACTGAACCCTTCCAGGGAGAAGCAATGGCTGCAAAACCGACTAATGTCAAAGCAGAGGCAACAGAGTGTGTAAACACCCCTGCATGGTCAGTGATTAGCATTTGATTGTTTTTCTTCTCATTACCAAATCAGCGTGGGTGGCCAGGTGTCAAAAAATTGCATAATGCATGTATGCATTATATATCTGCACAGCCAGATGATTAGAACAGGATGAGTTTGACCGTCATTAATACATTTCCCTCTTTGAAATTAATTTCTTACCTGCTAGAGAGTTCAATTGATTCCGTGCCACCGCATCATCATGAGGCATTTTTCTTGGTGCCCACTGTCTTGGATGTAAATACTCTCACAGTCTAACCTTTTTCTTTTCGCCAGCTGATCATAGCTGTGGGAGCAGAAATAAAATGAGTGGATGTTATCTGCCAATTTGTTGATGATGAATAGAGGCTAGAGAATGTGTCTGTCTTGGTTTGCTGACTGATGTTCCTCATATAGTGTTGTTTGGGTCATCAACTGTCACCAAGTCTTTGAAGCCTCCCCTTGTGGTATTGAGCAAAGTCACGCTAAGGCCTTTAATTACAGAATCATCTTCCCATTTTGTTTTTAGTGCTATGACACTATGAGACACAAAATGAGGTTCACAGTGGATTTCGGAAATGATGCGCTGCATCCCGCCGCACCTCCCCTAGTCTTTGTTTTTTCATTGTGCCACAGGAACAATGCAGACAGCCAGAAGTGATTGGGTTCTGTGTCAACATGATGTGACTGCAGCCCTGCCAATGCTTGTGGCAATAGATGGACCACGCTGCCATGGGAAATCAATTCCATAGGTGTCAACACTGACGATTGAGATGGCCAGTGTGAGGTGTGAGTGGGCCAGGGCAAGGATGTATGTAATATGTGTGTAAGCGTGTGTGTGTGTGTGTGTGTGTGCGTGCGTGCCTGCCTGGGTCTACATATATGTTTATGCGTGCCACTTCTTCTGCACCAAGATCCATGACCTAGCTGTGATTCATCTCTTCATTCCTGATAACTGCGTATGTGATCGATAGCCGAGTCATTGGTGTGATTGGAATGTATGGTACTAAATTAAATAAATACACCCACAGCATCTATCAATCTGTCAACTTTTATGCTGAGCAGTTCATTCTAAGAGCTAATCATCCTGTTTTGGGCAGATTTGTCATCGTAGGGTTAATTCTGACATGAGGTCAAATTTATCCATACCAATGGTTAAAGGTGCAATAAGCATTTTTTCTTGCCACTAGAGGGGGCTACTGAGTCAAAACAAAGTTGAGCGTTTGAACACCCCCCCTCCACTTCCCCTTGCCCATGCCTACCAGCCTACGGTGGTCAGTAAGAAACAAAAGGCCATAAAGGCAGTTTTATTCAATTCGGACTGCAGAGGGACCTAAATCCTTCCATCATTATTAGCAGGACACTAAAACATCAGGACTTCATTTTTTGATTAGAATTTTACTATTTTTTTATTTTCTTTTATGTATTATTAATTTGTCACTTCAGTTCAATAAAAGTTCACAGTATTTTAGTGTAATCATTTACTCTATAGAAAGATTTGAAGGACTGTGAATATCACATTACACATGAAACATTACACATCCATCTCAGTCTAGTTGTGAGTTGCATGAATGAAGAATCACATCTGAATGACAATTCTTACTATTTTACCCTGTTTCACACAACTGCAGGGATATTAATGGCACATTTGCACACACATATTCATATGTTGGGCTAAAATAACTCCTTGGGTTTCCATCTTTGAGGATGAAATATTTGCTGAGTTTGCATGATCACAGCTGCATATTATGGCTCTTTAGTCTTCATTTGTCAGGACGCATGGTCAGGTACTTTGTCTAGCTTGGAAAGTAGAGTTGCTACACTTCTGCACACATGAACTGATACAGAGTAAACCTTCAGATATACCAATGAAAACTTCTAAATACTAATCTCTGGTAACACACAGGCATTCAGTATTTCATTTTTGCAGGCTAAATTGCTGAAGTTGGCTGAAATTTCAGCATGCATTATACCTGCATAAACAGTCTCCAGAAGATGTAGTCACCTGGTCATCAACCACTGCAACACAGTGGCCCAGCTCCAGACCAATGGAGAGATGGTGAAGGAGAGAGGGTCATCTGCAGGTGCTTGTAAAACGACAGTACCACCTAGACAGTGAGACTACATAGAGTTGACAATCAGTGAGTTAAGACATTGTGCATCAGATGAATTGGTAAATTTCAGTGTAGCTACCAGTTTCTAGTCATGGAATTAACCAGTTATGGGTTACTTTACTCATAACAAAGTGAGTTTGAAATCTTTTGAAAAGGGGGTAAACAATTTCATTTGAACTTTCATTCTGTAATATTGATGAGTTCAAATTATACTCTCATTTTCGTGCCATCGTTTGTCAACTTTGTAGGGCAGTGAGCAGATAGACTGTTAATAGACTGGTGGTGTGAAAGAGAAGCGTTGCTGGCATCCATCAGAATGTGGGTCTGAATGCCTCAAGGTCAGCAGTAGATCTTTGAAGACATTAAGAGAAATTATGAAGCGCATGTATTTCCTCCTGATGGGTTGTACTGCATTTTCCACATGTTCTTCGTCAATAGTGGTGGTAGCAGGCTATGATGGAGGTCAAGGAACGGAAGGGAAGACAATAATAGAATATGCTTTCTTAACAAGAGCATGCAAGTGTTTAGGAACACAACGACTGACCTGAAGATTACATTTGTGCGCATCCTTCAACCAATGCTTGTTGAGGATGACATCCAGAAGAGACTTGTGAGCCACAAGCTGTACAAGCTCCTTGTTTCAGAAGTCCTGTGGCAGTCCAGGAGTGACTGCCACAGTGATGCCAGTCCACAATGCCTTTCAGTTGAAATCAACAACACAGTTCAAGTTCAGTTACTCACAATGTGAGTGGCCAAATAAACTAGGAAATCAACAGTAAATGTATTGTTGAAGTGTTTACTCCATAGAGGTAGAAGGGATATGTTATTTACCAAATAGCTGTAGCCTAGAGATAAACTATTCAAAACATTATTGAATGTTGGGCTCAACCTTACAGTCAGTGTGTGGCTCCCTCCAAAGTCACAAAGCTAAGCTAAACGAATTACAACTAATGTTAGTAACGTAGCTAACGTTAGCTGCTAACCAGGTCCTGCTACCTCATTCTTAGCCTGGGATTGTCCCATAAAACGCGTGTTTGTGCGTGCTACCTAAGTTAGCATTGCATCCAGACGAACATGACGTTCTAAACTTAACTAGCGATAGCTAGCTGGTTTTTGAAACCAAACACGCTTTGTAGCTGGAGCTGAAGCAAACATATACATACATTATAAAGGGAGTGGTGTTACTCACACATCCAGCAGGACAAAAGCCAAATTGGAGTCATGCTTCAATCCCTTAGTGGCTCTCAGTGCTCTCCACCTCGGAAAAGCAAACCCAGTGTTGACATTAGTTCTGGCCCAATCTTTGTCTAAGAACCTTTGCACAAAAAACGGCTGTTTTTTTGGTTTTGTGTCCGCTGAAATATCGGCTTCATCTGAATGCTTTCCACTGTCCGCCATTCTGTATGATGAACTGCACTGCTAGGCTAAATTGGCAAATGAAGACCATAGTTGGGTGGAGCTAAGGCATGAGTCCGCTTTTGACAACAAACATTAGAAAATACTGAAAACACACAGAGGGAGTGAGACCATATCAACACTGCTCCACACTAGGTCTCAGCTGTATCCTCAGATAGCGTATGGTTATTTATTATCAATGGCAAAAAAATGGCAAAAATATCACTTACTGCACCTTTAATTACAAGAAAATGGAAATAAACATCCTATCTGCCCCATCTTAGTCTCATGTCTTTGTCTGCATTGTTGTAGCCTTATCTAGATGAGATACATATTTATAATGATAATAGTCGTTATTTACATAGCACTTCTCAAAACACAGTTACAAAGGAACAGAATAAACATAAGAAGAAATTTAGAAACAAGGCAGAGTCAAAAACAAACAATAAAAGGTTATTTCATAAAAGCAAGTCTGTAAAAAATGAGTTTTCAGAAGTGATTTGAAAGATGATACATATTTAGCCAGCCTGATCTGTCTGGGAGCCCGGATGGTAAAGGCCCCATCATTTCTTGCTTTTAATCTACATTTTAGAACAGCCAATAGGAACCTGCCTGAGGACCTTAGCCTGTGATCTGGTCTCTATATGGTTAAATGGTCTGTGATATAATGTAGATTGGTGCTAGACCCATCTGTGCCTTAAAAGTTATCAGTAAAATTTCAAAAATCAGTTCAGAAACTAACATGCAGTCAGTGTGAAGATGCTAAAATTGGGGTGATGGAATACAAGCTGCTGTATTTGGTACACGAGAGAGAGAAAGAGACTTTTGACCGAATCGCATTTACTGCAATATATTTCAAAAATAGCCTTAACAGTAATTTGCATCATTTTCAATGTGTGGAGCATGAAGCATTTCTCGACATTTTCAATTATGCCATATATCCAAAGTGTACAGTACACTGAAAAATGTAGGGTGAGGAGGCTCGTTTAGGGTTACATTCTTCAGAATTGAAAGTGATTGATTTACCTCAGTTCTTACTGCAGTAAATTATGGCACATGTCAGTTGAGAGGAGTGAATCCCAGTTGTCAAAGGTCATATACTTACCTGAACAGACAGTTCAGTTCAGTTCTACTGCAGCCAATATAATGTATGGATTTCAGAGTAATGTTCTCTGTATGCGTTCAGCATTTTAAAAACGACACAAAAGCCAGCTGAGGATGCTGTCAGCTCAAAATAGAAAAAGTCCAACCCATCCAGAAAATGCAAAACAGCCAATTATGTAATCCATATAAGTTGGTGTGAGTCTAAAATAAGCATGTCAGTTCTTGTCTGAGGACTATTGTAACACATAAACTTTAAAATATATTTAGGCACATCAACAATCTCATCAATGGATAGGACACACCAGAAGATTTAACTGGAAGTTCATTATTTCAATCCTAATCATATTCTTATGCAACCAACAGCTTACTGGTTATTCAGTTCTCGTTTAACTAAAGGGGGACAATGTCGAACTAAATCAACATTTATTTCTATTACTGATATAATTTGCCTTTTAAACAGATACATCATTGGCACTGAAGCCCACGGTATGGTACCTGGACACAGCACAAGGCTGAGGAAACATAAGGATGGTATGTAGCATGTCTAGATGTCCTCATCTAAACAATGCCATTTGTCTAAAGGCAACATTAAAGTGAGCAGAAAAGGTGATGATCAGGTCTGGTAATACAAGGACTTTACTGGAGGCAACAATGTTAATGGCGTTTCACATTATTAAACCAAGGATTCACCTGAGCCTGCTTGAAGAAACCCCATGCAAGCTGTTTTTGAAGAGAAGTTATGCACTCAAAACTTAGTTCTGATCTTACTCTTTTAGAGGACTGAAGGCGACAAATGAGACTGTCAGGGCCACAGGTTACATGCTATCCCCGAAGCCAGGATGAGCTTAAAAAATTCATAGAGTATTGATCTTTGGCAAAGTGAAATATTGATGTGTACAGTAGTATAATGTGTAAGATACAGATTCAGTAGATCTCATACTGTAGGCCCATGCCCGTGGTGGGGTTGTTTAAGAGTGTGAGGGGGGTGCAGTCAGGTTTCAGCTATTTCACATGAGATCCAGAAGTCCTCTAACCCTGGGAAATTTGCACATGAGGACTTTTTTTGCTGGACCACACAATACAATGCTTTTATTTTAGGGATTAGAATTGGGATTAGGGCTGGAATCAGTGAAAAGTGGGTTGTGACCTCGCAAAACAGTGCAAAAAAGCAAAAAGCAATACAATATGACAATATAAACAATATAAACAAGATACAGTGCAGTAGGATGTAAATATATGAAGATGTGCAAGTATGTGGAAATGTGCAAAGTCCTGACAAAAGGAGCAATGTAAACAGACGATGGAGGTAGTAATACTGAAAAGTAAGTAGTGCAATAAGACAGGCGCTAATGGTGTGGGTGCGCGGGGGGCAGAGTCAAGTTGAGGTCAGCGGGTGGCCGAGTTCAGCAGGGTAACAGCCCTGGGAAAGAAGCTGTTTCTGAGCCTGGAGGTTTGGGCCTGGAGGCACCTGCAGCACCTCCCAGATGGCAGGGGGGAGAACAGACTACGGCTGGGGTGGGTAGGTTCACTGGTGATGCAAATTCAAGAAAAAAACTTTGGCTTTTAGCTTTTGAAAATAGGCACAGATTAGATGTTTTTAGAAATAAAGGCTGTGTTTCTCAGATTCTTTTTGCCACTTTGTGAAAAATCAATCAGACTGGTCACTTTGTCCTCTCTCTGTATTACTGTAATTCCAGGCCTGTTATGCAGATCCATCACACTGTTTTACAATAACAACTCATCATGCAAATGGGATCAAAGTGCCACGTTTGTGTCTTTTAAAAGTGAGCTGCGTGCACACAAAACATGCTCAAACACATATAGACAAGCATGCACACATCTACACACACACACACACAACACAAACACGTACTCAGAAATACATAGGCAAACATTGCTGAAATTTCCATACTGTTATCGTTAACAGCAATTTCATGATGCAGAACTTGTCGGACTACATGAGTGATGTACAATCAGGGGCAAAAGTAATCCATAAAACAGCCATGCACTTGTGCAAGGTGTAATTTCCATTTCAAGATGTGATTGCATGCAGTTGTTGGGTGAAGTGAATTGGAGTACTGTTTATATTTCTCCCCTCGATTGATTTTCTTATCGCCAGCTGGATACCGCCCATTTTGAAATGTTTTTCTTGCATCTTGCCACCAAGATGCCCAGTTATAGACTTTTTTTCTATTCAATATTTAAGCTGGTGTATGTTTGTTTCACAGAAGCGAATATGACAACGTGGTTCCATGTCAAAATCTCAACACCTCTTGCTGTGGAGACGCGCAGTAAGATCGCATAACTGTGCAGAGTCCGAGACTAAACCAAATATGGAAAACCATAAAGCAACAAGCGAGATATAATTGTAAATTGAAAACACATAAAAATAGTACATGCAAAATAGCCATCGTCTTAGTATAAACGCAACCTTGAAATGCTAATACTTTGCAAGTCTCAAGAGTTCCCCTGACAGACACACAGAGGAATAGTTTGATGTTTATGGAAATCATATCTTGCTGACAGATGTAATGCTGTCTTTGGAAGCACAAACAAAGAAAAACGGGGAAGGGGAAAGTAAGCAGTGAGGAGCATGTCTATTGTTTCGACAGCTTGTGTCCCCAGCATCTGCCATCAAGCAGGAACAGTACGTCAAGATTAATAAAATGTTATTTTTATTGATCTACAGAATGCAGTATATAAATACATAACTTCAAGAAACTGTAGAAACTCATGTAGTGCCCAAGAACTATTGCGGGCTCAGTTCGTAAAGTTTCAGGACTGCAAACTCAAAAGACAAGGTTTCAGCACCACCACAATTTAAAAACAAATGTTCGGCACATGGTTTAGGGAGTAGATAATCTTAATGTCTTCCTTGCTATATTCAGGGGCTTTAAATTCCAATCAATGAAGTGAAATTAAAGACCATGTGAATGACTTTCAGTGCGAGTCGACTGAGCGGACTTGTTAGTGGGAGCAGGGGCACGGTGACAAGACTGTGGCAGAGACTGCTCCTTCACTCTCCTCTCCCCATTTAATTTTCCAATCCACTTCCTCCACATAGTTAGGAGAAGTGAGTTTTGTTCTGGTTTGATACACCATCTAATGAGAGCTACTAAGAGCCTGTTGAAATCATTCTCTAATAACACATTCTGAAGCCTCCGAATGATGAATATTTTTCCTCTATCTCTCCATTCAGGGCTTAATACATTCTTTCACTCACCTCTCCTCCTTTCCCCTTCCTTACTGTATTTCTCCACTTTCATTAACCGTGTTTCGGAAAAGAGATTTGGAGTAATCATTACACATTGATTTTATATGATTTCAACAAGCTATGGGGAATACAGTACGTGGTCGTTGCCTCCCGATACAGTCCAAAAGGTCCCAAAGCCTCGAAAGAAAGCTTTGAAACAGTACAGCACCACAAAATGAATAGCAGATGGTTTGAGGTATTCTAGGCAGAGATTCACTGATACAAGTGTGGATGTAAGCATCATATCTTATCTCAATACGGCCATAGGCTTTACCAGGCAACCTCAATTTGATCCCAAATTGGTCACACATCTACCATGAAAATGTGTTCAAATTCAGTTTATCTGGGCATAAACTGTATGGGCATACCATGCATTATACAAACAATTAACTTCATCGCTGTGCATATTGAGATGCCCTATTGAACTGATTTGCTACATGGCAGCATAGCATGTCAGCCCTTAATCAATTCTACTTGCTTGACACACTGCAGTTGTATGGTAACAAGAACAAGTGACCTGACCTATGCTGCAATATGCAAGCTGCTTAAAACTCTTCTGTGGTTTAAATGTTATCTGTTCCAAAGATAAAGTGCCCTCCCCTCCACTTCCTAGGGCTGTGGGTATTAGTTACAGCCGGAGCGCTGGTTGGTATTCTGCTTTGAATTCTGGAATCCTTGACGTTTGATTGGATCTGTGGAAATACATGTATATGCAAATTCGCCAGATATCAGTTCTTGCTCGGGGTGAAATGGGAAACAGTGGTTGCATTCTGACGAGCTTCCTGCATGGACTTTCAAACCCTTTTTTCTCAAAGGATAGCGTTTGGTGATCTATAAATTCCCAGTAAATCTCAGAGCCCAGGCTCCTTCCCTGACATTTCCAGACTCCCACATAGCATATTTTTGAGCAGGTAAAATCCATAATCTGTGTCAATGGTACCACACAGCGTATTCGCAGGGGGCCCTATGCGAACCTAACTGGCCATGGTTGCAGTGCAGGGGGCTCATACGAGGAAAAAATGTTTGTTCTTACCTCTGTTGTCATACCTGTGCCTGAGGGCCTACACCAGCGTTACTCATACCTCAGCGTAGGCAATCCAATACTACTTACTATTCTGCAAACTTTTCCTGTGACAAGAATAGACAGATATTAATGCCACAAAACAATAACATAAAGGTCCAAATGTGGTATAACTTTAGGTAATTCTATAAGAATAGTTGAATATATGAGATTGTATTAATGCTTCTCTCTCGTCGGTATCTTTGTAGAAACTCAACTAGTGGATGACCATGCGCTAAATCACCCGTTACTGTGAGAAAACATTACATGACTTAAAGAATGATTAACTTCCTCATTCCAGTATGACTGCTCATCCACACACGCACTGTATGCTCAAAGAGAAATGGTACAACAGTGCCATTAATCATTTTTTGAAAGAATGATTCTACTGAATAGGAGAGAAGTAAGAAGTATTTTTTTCCCCCACCAGTCTACACATTCCAATCATTTGTGGTATTCAGATTCAGATGTATTGCTACTTTGACATTCATTCCCGCAGAATGAGAAGAACAGCTAATTGTATATGATCTCTCCTAAAGTTATGTTGCTGTGTCTGCGCGTGTCTATGCATTCTGACAGTGGTAATCGTTGGTCTTTTCAGCAATCGCTGCAATTAATCTGTCTTGACATAATAATTTGCGTCTGTTCTATTTGAGGCATTTCTGTAAACCTTTGCTCAGCAGGGTGGCTCTGCGGTGTGTGTCTGAAAAAGAAACAAGAGGCAGATGCATTCAGTGTTCCAGTCTGTCAACATTACACAGGCTGCAGCGACAAGAACAGAACATGCTCACCAGGTTTTGTGCATAGTGACACCAAATTACACTTGACGAGTAGAGGGAAAAATTGCTTGATTGATGAACAAAGTAATTCTCTACATGTAATTAATACACTACTAATGGGTATCCATTTGTCTTCCATGCTGCATACTGAAATGCAGAGATGGGTGGGGGGAATGTATCACAATGAGGGAAGGGGCTCTACACCGCCCTGTAATGTGAAAGATTGTGTTTCCCTCATAAGATTGTGTTACCTCATGGCTTGTTGGGAACCCATAGGGACATTGTAATGGACCATGTAATGGATAAAGGAATGTATTGAAGGGCACGTGTTGACTTAACAGTATTGATCTGGAGAATGTACATTGATAAATTCAAAAGCAACAATATTTCGGTGAAATACTAATGCACTTTTTTTTCTGATTTTTTAGAATGAATGGTCTACAGCTTATGCATGAAACTAAATACTAATCTACAACATTTTTGCTACTCTCTATCGCCGATTGATATGACACAATAGTAATTCAACCACATGAAAGCTTTTACATGTGCTTTTCTAAACACTTAGTGGGACTTTCCTGAGAGAAGTCCTCCATAGACAGACAAGATACATAGCAAACAATGTCAACATAGTCAACATAGTAAGCTATTATACAGAGAAAAAAAAGAAATATAAAGAGAGAGAGACCATGATGGATGACACAGCATCCAACATAGCATCATATCTCTCTGGATTAAATGCTCTAGGAAGCTGGCCCCGGAGTGTGCTTGTGCATATCATTAAGCCCCCTGAAGAGGAGGAGGAGGGCACATTCGAGCTGCTGCCCGGCCAAGTGCACCGATAGGCCACGTCTCACAGCTGGCGTTCGCTAGACTCCAAAGGCAACCAAGTATTGGGTTTTATAACTATTATATTTTCAGAGAGTATTGAAGTGATAAACATTTCCTGTGGAAGGTGGGAAAAAAATCAAAGTGGCCCTGCAGGACCCACTGGTTGTTTGTGTGAGCGTGCTTGTGTGTGTTGATGCATGTGTGTGTGTGTCAGTGCAGGTTTTTTGCACATATATGCACATCCTTGTATACAGTTCAGCTTGTTTGCCATCCAAAGTGTATTTACTTGTGTGTGTGGGTGTGAACCCACATGTCGGCATGCGTTCCATTCTTCCGGAAGGTGGTTTTAAAAACACACCATGTCAGATATTGGATGGCTACTGTATAATTTGATGGGTCTGTGCACAGAGCCCGGCTGTGGTATGAGTCAATGATTACAGATCATGCTTAGTATGCTGCAGTGCAGACCCCCACATTGGTGGAGAGGCAACCTGAAGCCCCCAATCAATAGCGGCAGGCCTGTGAAGCTTTCCGTCAGGGCCAGAGTGAAGGACTCCCTACTACTCCTCTGGGCCTGAGCCCTAACCTTTTCCAAAGAGAGGTGATGAAGAAGCTCATCATTTCTAATGAGGAATTAGTGATCGGGCCGGAAGAAATGACTGTCAGCACCACATCCAGGAGTCCAAAAGGTCTCGGAGACTGAGACGTAGTGATTTTCTTGATTTGTTTTGAGCGGCGGACAGCAAGCTTTAACTGTGGTGCTGGGAAGTCCAATGATTAAATATATCAGTCAATTTTTATGTTGTGAATTGGAAGAAATTGAATATTGCTTTAGGATAATCCAATTTGCTCACTTCACAGTGGCCTGTAAGGAGAGAACAAAGCCAGATCAAGAGTTATTACAGATTTTTCTTTTTTGTAGCGAGAGAACTATATTTTAATGGCATGGAACTTTCAGCCCAGAAGAAAGAGGCTTGTTCTAAAGCCTTTCTGACGTGACATCATGCATTTCATGTTTGAGAGATGAATCACTCCAATTGACAGAAACAGATTCACAGCTAATTAAAAACCTAATTGCGTGCACTTTACCCATTTAGAGGAAGATGAATGTGAAATCATTAAGCATCCTCTGAAAACCAGATGTTCATTAAATTATGTCTATACAAATGCAATTGTTCAATAGATTGCCAGAATATGTGCTTACTGTATAACTCATGGTAATTCATCCCTTAAATCCTCGCTTTAATTGATTTAAGCCTTTAAAAATAGTCAATCCCTGCAGCACAATATTAAAGAACAGATCTGGCATGACAGCAAACTGTTATTGTCGCCCTCTCTTTCTATTTTTCTATCGCTCATCTATGATTAATTTCCATTTTAGAATCGTGGATGAATGAAAAGTCAGATTTTAAGAGAGTAATCCAGTTGCCAAGCAATGTTGCTTTTTTTTATAAATAATTTCTGTAACCTAGTAATGCTTATGAGAGTAATCTCCTTTTGACGCATGGTAATCACAGCAGAGATAAGGCAACGCTCCCCTCGCTGCCCGGCCTCAGACAAAATCATCTCTGGAGAGTGCAACAATCCCGCCTCGGTTTCTTTCTCCCAATTTGCCCCCACTGTGCAATTCACTGGGTTCTGCTGTAACAGTCCCTCAACAATACTCACACAGGCTAGTCGTTACTCAGTTTTACCAGATAGGCACCACTGTCTGCATATTTTGGGAGACATCATCTACAGTCTGATAAAAATGACCCAAATCCGGCGGCTCCTGGTGACTGGTAACAGATATAACAAAATCCAAATTCATCAAAAATGTCCCACCTTCAAATACATACACATTGTTATGGAAGCTGACTCGCCGTGCTTTATGTCCCCAATAAAAGCCATGCCGAGTAATTTCAATTTCTTTGAAGGCTTAACAACGGCCACTGCCTCTGCTTTTTACAGTAGACAACTATTCATTTGGCTGTGGATTGGACTAATGGAAAGCATACTTTTACCTTTTTACTTAGAAGGATGGAGGGAGGAAGGAAGGGAAGGGGAGATGGAGGGTGATAGTAACAAAGTGAAAAAGGGAGCAAGAGAGAGAGAGAGAAAGAGAGAGAGAGAGAGAGAGGCAGACAAGATGACAGATGCATAGAGTGCAATTGAAATGATGTCACAGCATCCTGTTTCTTAAATATAGTTTTCTGTCGCCGTACTTCATATTTTGATTTTTTGACATGAAGTGACCAGCCAGTGCTCAGTTCCAATTCATATTCCTCAGAAATTTGTCTCATGCTCATTTATTTTTATACTATCTCATCTGCCTTATAGTGCAGCCGATTCAAAACTATGTGGAGTCCTTACTGACTTGTATAAACCCATAATTCATTCTCTGCTTCGCTGCTGGACAAGAGCCAAAATGTGTTGTCACCCAAAGGGTCTCTAGCAGGCAAGCTTAGAAACCTTGCTCAAAACGACTGTATCTGTCTAACCTAGTCGCTGCTCATGTGGGAACCAAATGGGGATGTTTCCAATGCATTCACTAGGTGGCAATCTAGTAACATAAAACATGCTGCCTGCAACAAGGCTGCTTGCATACATCAAGGTTCAGGGAGATGAGCCGATAATATGGATTAACAGGATTTGGCTGTTTTACAGCTGTATCAGAATATATAATTCGATGTTTGATTTAAAATAAATAAATACATAATTTAAAAAAAAAACCTTTAGAAAGGAAGTTTCTTAATTGTTACAGGATGCTTTAAACTCACTTTTTATTTCTCCGATAGACTACCGCATTGGTCTTGGCAACTGTCTTGGCAGTTGAAGGAGATGGATTTGGGAGGGGAGAGGGCTGTGTTCTTTTTACTTTAAGTGTCTGTAAATTGTCCAAGCTGTGTTCCTTCCTCTGATACTACCCACCTGAAACTTCAGTTCCTACACTTCAGTGAAGCAATTATAGAGGACTTTGGCAGATCAATGAAATCCCCTTTAGATGACAGAGCCATACGGGCATTTTGATCAATTTCAGATCAATTCCACTGTTTTGCCCAAACCTTGTCCAAATAAAAGAGAGGCTTCTGGTTGAAGAGTGGTATCCGTCAATATGATAACGAACATGTACATGGCTGCTTGTAACTGCTTTCTGGCTTGTGTGCTACAGTGTATTGTGTACACTGTTAGGCTCAGCACACGCCTGCTGGTCTCTCTGGCTTTATCTCTCTGTCTCTCTCTCTTTCTCTCTCTCTCTCTCTCGCTCTTTTCAATGGGGAAAAGTGACAGGTGCTAGAATGCAATCTGAGCTGTCAACGTACATCAAAGCACTCAGTAAATTCTAAAGAGGAGCCGAAAGTCATCATTAAAGAGACTCTGCACGGCTAAATCTGACAGGACTAAGCACTGATGGCAGAGATTGAGTGATAGAATAGCTGTAATTTCTTCCTAAATTGTCTGTCATGGTATGGTCATTGGCAGAAAATGTTGTCAATATAATTTTCACTGATTGGCATAACGCCGCCCATCACTCTTAAGGACAACCTGCTTTATATTCACTTGTTTGCAATGTAAATGTTAAAGCTGCACCTTTGCATGTTGGCGGCTCCAAAATGGCAGTGAGCAGTAACCGTTGAAAAAATGTGAACTTCAATACACAGAAATCACGTAATGTGAAAATCGGTAAACTGCACACAGCACGCTCATGTATACCCACCTGGCTGGTCTGTGATGCTTTATATCAAAGGAAACCAAAGGGACGAGAGAGGCAAAAGATCAAACGTTGGTGAGTCCGGCTTTCTCTGGACGGAGTGCTCACTCACTGCTGTTTAGGTGACGGTTTGTATTTCGATCCATCACTTCCTGTGGGTGCAGAAGTGTTCATACCCCACGCCAGAATTTCAAATAGGGTGAATCTACGAGGTCTCAATAAGGGAAGACACGCTCCTCTATTGCAGCCCCACTCTTCGATTTACGCACACACACATACACACACACACACACATAAGCATTGCCTCTTGTATGCACATGGAGCACAGGCAATGTTTATAGAATCAAGCCTACTCAGTGCTGTATTTTGCACTGGAGCAAGTCAGTAGCTTTTAATACATTTCACTGCTGCTCCAGCTCTCCTCAACTTCATGATAATATATTTCCATCGGCTGAAAACAAGCAAAACACATCAGAGGCCTTTAATAATGTAGACAAGAGAGCCACTTTGCCCCACCCGCACAATGCATCCGAAAATTAGTGTCAGACGCATGCATCTTCTGAAATAGCTTGGCCGCCACAGCAGACTGAAAAATAAATATGTCAAATGTATTGGCGTTCTGTATGAATAATGGATATTCTAATACATCAGCGTGTTGTATTGTATTGCAAAAGAGCAATATGAAATATACATCATCTAATTAGACAATGTTCTCGGACGTGGCGCAGCCTGTTTTTGATCAATATGTAATAAGATCTAGTATCAATTAGTGATGGTTGGGGGTGGGGACCCAGCAGCAGACAAATGGCAACTCTAAAAGTAAGTAAAATAGCTGTAAAATCAATGCAGCACTAGGAATAAAAGAATCAGGCAATAAAGATTTGAAAGCACCATTTTGAAAGTAGAAATTGAAATCTTTAGATTTACTGTGTCATTACGCTGTGGCTGAGCTGTAACCACTCTATTCATCCTATTGATCAAAGGAATCATTTTTGCCTGGTTTTCTACTATTTACACATATTATCCATGAAGAGTTTTCTTCTGTAAGGACAAACCCACTGAAAAAGGTGACACAAAAGTGTCATAATCATTGCTGGCATGAAGGTAAACATAATAATAAATAATTCTTGTGGTTATTAGCTATCACAAGGCCTTTGCCTCCAAAATAGTAACCCTCATGAGGCTTGTTCAAATACTGAATCAACACATATTTTTTCATCCTATTGTGAGATATCCACATTTAAAAAGAAATATCTTACAAAATGAGTGCTAGCACAACATTAAACTATTGCTTTACTTTTAAGGGATAGCAGGTAACTTCATTAATTTGTTGACAACTGGCAGGATTGTTTATATTCTGAATGATGAACTGATTTTGGATTTTGATTCATTTTGATTGATTGTTTTCCTTAAATGGATAAATAGATGAACTGGACTCTTCATATAGCCCTGTAATGAAAGTCACTCAACAGTATGACTGTACCTTCCATTCATCCAGTCAATGTATTGAAGTCAATGCTGTATCCCACGACTCAATATATGGATGGATAGATGAATCCTGACTTTTCTGCTTATCTATCAATCTACTCATAACTATGAGGCGGTCCAGCTCTAAAACATGGAGGGAGAGTAATAGAAGATTGTGATCTGACCTGTTCTGCCGCCAGTGGTGGCAGGCAGCCTATTTGTAACACAGGGGCAGTGTGTGTGTCTGTGTGTGTTTGTGTGAGTTTGTGTGTGTGTGTGTGTGTGTGTGTGTGGAGGGAAGTCACTGAAGCAAAGACAGAGCATGCACTTGAATGATTGAGGTTACCCGGGTGACCTCATAAACCAAAACCCGTGGCAGTCTCCCAAGGTGAACGCTGAATTATGCCGTCATTAAAGGACAGGCCCAGTTGCCAAGGTTAGTATGTAAAGTATAATCATCTTCCTCCCCCTTCTTCCAGTCACTCATTAGTCCCCCTCATGGGCCAACAGAGATTATACCTTGAACTTGCTTGGCTATCGCTATGTGCCCATTGGGAATGGCTCCGCTATGGGCCATTTATATCCCCTCCCAATATCGCCAGCGAGCTAGGCCTACAATTCTGCAGGTGTAGTGTCTGTGCGTGCCTGTGTGTGTGTGTGTGTGTAATCTGGCCCACGCTCGCCACACAGATCATTGAGTTTGTCCCATAAAAAATGAAGGATGCTTTGACTTACCATTGCATTATGTCCCAATTTATAAAAGAACCACTGGGAAGAGGCCCACTGGCGTTGCAACAATTTGTTAGAATTAGGACCATTTGTTTTGTTTCCCGGGGCACATGGTGCTGATTCCAATCCTCCCCTTCCAAATGTTCTCAGTACAACGCTAAGTGCAGTAACAGTGCCAAACGTAACACAGCACACATAAATAAATGTCAAATGTGACTCAAGCATTCAAGTGTCAAGGACTGTCTATGAAAAGAAACATAGCAATCAAAATATATATTGCAATCAAGCCTGGACACTTGGGGGCACTTCATCACATTTGTATGCATATAGGGCAGCCAGGTCCAATCAAACCCTGGACTGTAACCAAACGTTTTGCATTAGAGGAAATTGTGTACCGCTAAAACTGACCTGACCATTCATGACATTCATTTCCCTTTGTCGACCTGAGATTGTCCACTCAGTAACAAGTGCCACTGTTTTCAAGGAAGTTTATTTCCAATCACAGCGATCTAAAATGAGGTACTTTGATTTACAGAATTAAGAAAAGTATTTTTTTTAATACGGTAGTGGCTCTTTTGAAGTATTAGTATGAAGATGAGCTGTAATCTTGTTAAATCTTGTACCAGTAATGTGAACAGACTGCTTATGTTTGCACAAAGTGATAGATAATGTTTATCCACTTTTCCATTTACTCCAGCCAATTGCCTGCTAATGTTGGTATCGGACGCTAAGAGAGGGTATTCATTTCAAAATTGGCAGCAACACTAAGAACACTTCAAGCTACAAGTGCTTCTGGTTGGATGTACAGCTGCTAAAGTGTACCACATTCTGACTGTCTCAACTGATCTGCCTCCTCTGAGTTTGTGGTATACTGGCGCTCTGTTTGGAAAGCATCACTTTTGTGTGAATGAGATCCTGTGCATCAGGTAACCACTGTATTGTGGGCTTATAGCATGATAGCCTCAGACAGCAGTTCTCAATCCCCTTCAGAGAATAAAGCGGCGCATCCTTCCTGTAAAATGGAAAAGAGAGTATGATCAAGATTGTGTTTGAACTATTAGTGAATTCTTGCTGGACAATGTAAGAGAATAAAAGGGGAGTTGGGGGAAAATATGAGACACAGTCTGAGTATACGTAACTTCATTATCATAAAGCAGTTGTGTTGGCAGTTGAATCCTTTTTTTATGTCTCTCTTTGACAATAACGTCTTGTGATGTGCATTTCTTTCAAATGGATTAAAGCCAATTGACATGTAAGGCAAAGACTAGCCTTTTCATGGTTCCAGGAGGTTTTAATGTGTGGGCTTTTGAACATACTGCACAGTCACAGACCAACATGCAGTACCGATAGAAGGGCGACCCTCACTGTCCGAAATATCTAATTCTCTATCAACTTTTATCATCTGCATACAACAGCTGCTGAGCATGTAATATTAACCAATCTTGTCAGCAGCGCATCACGGCTTCCTCACTCATTCCTCATTTATACAGCAATAACAAAAACAACAATCAAAGAGAAATACAGACCGATGTTGTGACGTGTCTTTCGGCACTTGCGGTAAATCGTTATTATGCATAGGAAATTCACAACCTTTTTATTAATACTAAAAAAGAAAACTCCATTCAGCTAAACACCTCTTTGTATACATTTACCAGACAACTTCAAGTCAGAGGCCAAATACCTCTGCTGTTATATCAGAGAGTTCAGGTATTGACCACAAAAGGTATTAGAATTCAACATTTTAGCCTTTGAGCCGCTGACTGATGGCATTATTTTATTAATGATTTAGCGCTGAACTTTGCATTGTGCTGACACCAGAGATGGGGTAGCTAAGCTGTGAATTAAGCCCCAAATCCCTTCGATTCCCCCTGGCTGGTAGTCTGCACATCACCATTACTTATTCCCCAGAAATAAAAAAAGGAGCTCCCAGTGTGGTAGAGGCCCTCTACATACACTATATCCTCCAAGTCCTACCTGCCTGTTATAATCCTGCATAATGGAAAAGTGGAATGTCACCTTGTGTGAGAGGCAGCTGATATCTCTCGGTGAGCGGAAAAAAAAAGAAAAGTCATTTAGCACAAGTGCAGATCACATTTAATTAGACGAGAGGATTTAAATTGCCATGCATCAAACACTGCGGATGACCAAAACGGAAAGAACTTGGGCCACGGGCCAGATTCCATGAGCTCTTCCACAACCCATCACAATCCCTTGAGCTACAGGGGTCAATAAGTCAGAACACAGCCACCTTAATTAATGATGACCATAGCTGGGAGGTGAACAGAATCTCAATGTCTACCACCTGGACTCCTATGAAAAATGGGGGGAAATTTCCAAAACAGCAACATTAGTTCCAAAATTGTCATCGGTCTTTAAATCTGTTGCAAGGTGTAATTTAAAGTGTAGAAATGCTCTATTTGGTATCCTCCTGCATGGGCAAGATCATCAGGGGATTATGCTGTAGTTACTCATTACCTGTACGTGATAGATAACTCTATAAGGGCTCCCATGTAAAATGACTTTGATGGTTCTAGTTCACTAATGAGTCAATTTTAAATTTTCCCGTCAAGGTACGGTGGGGTAGTTTTTTGATACGCGTTAACCTGTCAGGGTGGGCGAATAGTTTCACCATTTAGCTGCCACCTTTTGTTGAGGAGTGATTTTACTTTCATTATGCTTCACAGAGACATCAATAATAGCCACACAGCTGTCAGAGTCGATTAAGACACATCTACATAAGGATGGGAGCAAATATTCCTAGGCATATCAGTTTTCATGGAACAGCTCAGTGAGATGGATTGGAATGACACAAAGATGAACTCTGTTTTGAATCCATTGTGAGACAGGAACTGCCACATTGGCTCAAGGTAAAATATCGCCCACACATGTACACACATACCGCATTGCACACACGCGTTTACACACACTCTATTTCTCTGTCATGTGGCAGCTTTGCTTCTGCAGAGGTGTTATTGTCTGACAGCTTATCTTATCTTTCAAATGTGCCATTGCAGAGAAACTGTAGAGGCTGGACATGTGACTGATTCTCTGGATGTTTGGTTGCAGTTTCAACTTACTTATTTTGACAACACTCAGAGTGAACATAAACATTTTGCTGGTGCACCAAACCGAGTCCCAATGGCATAGTTGTGAGCTAATATGAGCAGGATGGGGTCTTTGACTTTGCTAAGGCTATTGTTGTAAATGCTTTCCATAAAACACAAATTGCCCAGTAGAAGAGGCCTTGTGCATGGTATGGCACGATATAATGCAAAAAACATACAATATTCTATCAAATACACCCATTTCAAAAAAGCAACACAGCTCTAATTCAAGTGCACTGCAAGCCCACAGCGATGCTTTATCATTAGGAACATAATGCTCTGCACAATTAACAAGAACTTGCCTCATTGTTCCTGATTCACATCTGCAATATACAGTGCAAAATGGTCCTCACGTGGAAACTGAGTTAGCATGCACTGGCATTAGTGCCTTGATAGCTCCATAGCTCCCAGCAGTCTATGCATAACGAGAACAATGTGCTTGATGGTCTCATGATTCCTGCATATTGCTTTGTATACACATGGCCTCAATTGCACCATAAGCCTATGTGTAATATAGGCCTCCACGCATTGTAACTACATTAATATTCAAAGCCCTATTGCCTTTATTGTCTGAGCTCAGCAAAAAAAAGGAAAAAAAGAAAATTAATGCTCTGCTCCAATGTTGCACTGGACAAAATCCCAGATGGGGTGGTATCGTTACAATGACCGAATATCCCAGCCCACATCCAGGTGTCCCTGGAAGCACTGGTATTGACCATCACAACAGTGCCGGAGCGAGAGCAAGCTTCCCTGTGGGGCCCAGATGAGTAAGGAGCTGTCAAGCTCGGCTCCCCTAAGTGTTAATAGACCCCCTGCCTAAAACCATCTCCAGGTCTGCATCTAGCCTCCAGCTGAGGTCTCTGAACCTCTAGCTGGAGAACCCCGTTACTGTATTCGCCTCCATCTCACTCTTTCTCATGGAAGCAGAAATGGGCAAAGTTAGCTCATGGCAGACAGAGAGGATGGTCAAATCTCAGCAGATGCAACACAGAAATGACAAATTTAAAATATATTGTGGTATGTGCTGTATTTATGTATCATTTATGTGCAGTATTTACACACACACACACACACACACACACACAACCACACAGACACACAAATACCAAATGCTTAGTGTATAATTCCCACTACAGCGAAAGGAAACAAACTAACTGGGCAAATAGTGTAGCAAGCTAGCTGGCCTTAACCTAATGGCTCTGGCTGAAGGCATAGAAGCTAACTAACTATATTAATCAATTCATTGGTCATCTCACAATTCATGTAATTCACATCATTTGAAGATTGAATATGGACAAGGAGGTTTAAATGTAATAAATATATTTCCATTAAAGCTTCAGTGGTACAGAAACTATTTTGATATTCAGAATGGTTTACAAGTAGATTACTAAAAGTCTTTTTCCCTTTATAGGAATTAAAGAAAGACATTTTAAGAAGTTTTGTCAAAAGCCTCATGTTTTTATAAAGAAATACTAAAGCACTAGTTACATTATCAGTACCATCCCCCAGATAAATGAGAAGATTGTCAACAACAAATTGTATGGATGAATTCACAGGTTTTGATTGATTCCATGGTACTGTAAGCCAGTACCATGGAAATGCTACGCTACAGAATGCATTATTTTTTTTCGACAATCTAGTAGATGATCAAGGTAAACTCATGACATATCAATATTTTCACAAAACATATTGAAATGTGAATCTGCTCAATGCAAAATCCATCCATCCAACCATCCGAATAGAAGAAATTTACTTCCAAGCAGCACTTAGTGTGTCAACCTCATATAATAAATGTGAACTGGATTACAGGTAAGAAGATAAACAAATCCATATTCAAACGCTTTATGAAAGTTACCAGCACAAGTGCTTTGCATGTACGCCAGTTTCACAGATGTCCATAGGCTTGGGGCACATGCACATTTCAACAGAGACGGAAGTAATTACACACAAACCCCTCCTCAGATGCTTGCCACTAAAGCATGAAAACATTTTATTTATTTTAGTTATTTGAGATGGAGATACAGATAATTTTGACCTTGAGAAGTGCATAGCACAATACTGTACGTATTGTGTGCGCTGTATGTGGGCTGTTTGGTGGAAAGTCTGCAGTTTAAGCAAGCCCAAGGCAATGGCTGAATGCAAAGTGCTTGTCAGTGGCCACAGACTATTGGTTACACAGGCACAAACTTCTCTTCATCTTTAAACTTTATATTTCACTCTATTCAAAATCTCCTGAAGAATTGTCCCCACTAGAACCACAGCAGCCAGACAAGGCCAGTCTTTCACATGCAGTTCACAAAAGGTTTGTTACATGACACATTATTATCTATTTCAGTTTTATTTCAAAATGCTTTCTATACTATGGGCCTAATTTATGAAACATGGTACAAATAAATTTGTTTCAAAATTGCCTTGAAAAGAAGCATTTCATAAGCAAGCATTGTGCCATTTATAATAGTATTCAGATATGAGATTTCTGTTTGGACATTTTATGTTACGCTTGAGTGAATGGGCAGTATTTTCCTATTAGAAAAACATCCAATCACTGTGATTTCTTTCTAATTCAAGCTCATGCATTTCTCATTGCGAGGTGAAGGAAATAAAAAAATAAAATATGAAAAATAAATCTACTTAAATTCTTCCACTTAAACTCCTCTCCACTCACTCAGCATAGCAAACAGTTACTTTAGTTTGCCTGTTTGATTGTGGAAGCAAAATATCGGCAGTTACTTACTGATGCGGTCATGAAAATGCAGCTAGAGGTTTTTGTAGTTCCTCCATGGCTGAATGAGATGTTTTAATTAAATCCTTTGAACAGTAGGCAATAGGAAATACTGCGGAAATCATTTACACTTCTCAGCGAGGGGCTGATTAGTCCAATCTAGTAGTACTATCCAATCTATGTCATCATAAAGCATATTCATGTTTTAGGAATTAATTGGTAAGTGAACTAGTAGTAATCTGGATGTACTGTATGTCTACAGACCTGCTCAAACAAAAAATTGTTTTGAGGGCATATAGGCATGTAGATAACTTACAGAGTTTCCCAGTACAATACAGTTTTGCCATTGAGCACCGGTGGTGAAAAAAACTGCTCTTTTAGCCCTTTTTTCATTCTTTATCTTTAATGTTGGTATGGCTTTTTATATACAAATTAGACTATTTTGGTGACATTTTTGTCCAGATCATTTTTGGCATTGCGCAGAGTATGCATTTCACTTTTTGTTTCTTTGAAAGTGACTTCTACGCACCAGAGTCACCAGGGTCTACATTCTAGTACCAATTGATTCAGATGGTCAACATCATGGATCAGAAGCAATGGGGCATTGGAAGACACATTTTGCACTGTAGAGTATACATGTCACTCAGCATAAATGCATTTGACACTCAGTATCCTATTGCTATGTGCGTACAGGCAGTGTGGCATACAGTGCGGTTGCAGCTGTAGAGGCAAGTGGCGTGGATGACCAATAGCGCACCGATATCCAGTGCAGTTTCATTCGCAAACATTCTGCGCTGAGGAGGTGACACGTTTTATGATTTACAAATGGAACATTTACTGGTAGAAAAGCCAAAATATAGTTGAATGTGCCCTGGAGTAGATGCTGCTCTTTATTAATTAATTACACTGAGCCAAATGTGCTAGCAGTCTATTTTAGCCCATTTTATTTTGAGATTGCAGAGACTCAACAGCAGCATAATGATTCCCAGCCAAGAACTATGACAACTATGACAACTTTTTATCTATTTGTGAGGTAGAAACCAGGGGCCAGATGCATAAAACCTTGTTTTCTGATAAATCTCAATCATTCTGAAATTGTGGATTATGGATTCCAACACACCCCTAATTAGCCTGGTTTGAATATAAACGTCCAACATTGTTATTTTAGTTTTGAGAAGAAATACCCAGTGGAGGAGGAGAGGGGAGCCAGTGGACGAGACGAGGGGAACAGCTGAAGGAGGAGAGGGGACCCAGTGGAGGAGGAGAGAGGACCCAGTGGAGGAGCAGACAGGCCCGCTGGAGGAGGAGAGGGGGCCCGCTGGAGGAGGAGAGGGGACCTGCTGGAGGAGGAGACGGGGCCCGCTGGAGGAGGAGAGGAGACCCGCTGGAGAACAAAAGGGGCTTGTATCCTGGGCCAAACTGCCATCAGTGGCTTTGTGCCCGGTGACTTGGGAGACACAGATCCACCTGCCCAGATGGAACTTGGTATGTCGCCGAGTTTGGATCTTATTGTAAGGAATTAGGATATGCAATAAAACAGACTTGACTGTGCTTTGTTACAATGAAGGCTACTTTTACTAACAGATTCTGACTATGAAGACCCTGGTGCCTCCAGCCCACAGGTTGCAGTTTGGCCACAGTCATTACACACTGCTACAGCCTTTTTGCACTGTAAAACCTGATAAATTGATTCAACTCAAAAGAATTGCTGAAACAGATTACATCGAAAATTTTCTTGATTAAGTAGCTTTTACGAGGTAATTTTGTTTTCACAGTACAAATAAAATCAAGTATAGCTAACTTAAATATTTGTATTACCTTTAACATAAATTGTTCACTTTATGTTTACTTAACTTTTTTAAATCCAATTAAGCTGTACAAACCCCCCTATTATGAAAAACTTTGCTTAATTTCAACTCAAAAATGCATGTTAGGGTACTCAATTCTTTTGTTCATACAGATTACTCCACTGCAAAAATGTCATTTTTAAGGCTCAACACCCTGGGCCTCAACTTCCCATCATCCAGGCCCATCAATACTTTCTGGGTAAAGTCAAATGTATTGGCCAAGTCTTTTGGGTAACTTAGATGCAGGGCATAAATCAGTGCAAAAAGTATGACAAATGCATCAGCCAATGTGGGGAGACTAATCAAATCAAATCACATTTATTTGTATAGCCGTTAATCACCATAACAGTCTCTAAGGGCTTCACAGTGCCCAACATGTGAAACAATAAATGGTTTGTACACAACATCCCCCAGCCTTGGACACTCAACAGAGGAAAAACTCCCAAAAAAACCTTTTAGGGAAAAATTGGAAGAAAATTCGGGAGGGATCCCCCTCCTAGGACGGTTGGGTGTGCAATAGATGCCAAGTTTGGGCAAGCAGCATATACAAAATGCATAAAGGTTTATTCCAGATCTGATGTGTGGCATCAGAGCAAATGGGAGCTCAGTCAGTGTCATGATAGGACTAGGGGACCACGCAGGCACCAACACTGCCCAGATAGGAGAACGCAAACGCCGGCTCAGTAAGCATCGTCCTAAGAGTGGGGAACCATGCAGACGCCACCTCTGCCGAGCTGCAGCCTGGAACAGGTAGGAGACACACCCACACACACCCATACACGCACTATCATTCACACAGACAAACATGACCAGCGTCAGTGGACAGGAACAGGTAGACCAGGAGAATAGGACATGTAGGCAGGATGCTAGTGAGCTAACTGGTCTAGCCTTACTCTGAGAAGAGACTGAGCCACTCCCTCAAGGCTGGTCAAATGATAAAGAGAATAAATGGGTTTTTAGCCTTGACTTAAAGACTTTGATCTGATTGAGGCAGACAGACTGTTCCAGAGATAGGGAGCCCGGTAAGAAAAGGCTCTGTTACCTGCAGTTATCTTTTTGACTGCTGGGATAGACAGGTAGCCTGCGTCCTGTGATCTGAGGGCACGTGGCGGTTTATATGGTTTAATCAGATCTGATAAGTAGGACGGTGCCATCCCATGGAATGATTTAAATGTAAGTAAAAGCACCTTGAAGTCACACCTGGCCTGAATTGGTAGCCAGTGTAATGGGGATAGGATGGGCGTTATATGGTCGAATTTCCTAGTTTTGGTCAGGATTCTGGCAGCAGCATTCTGGACCAGTTGTAGTTTTTTAGTGCACCCAGTAAGTAATCCTGAAAAGAGGACATTGCATTAGTCAATTCTCGATGATACAAAGGCATGTACTAAAATTTCTGCGTCTGCCTCTGTTAGCATGGGTCGAATCTTGGCAATATTGCGAAGATGATAAAACACTGTTTCAGTGGTCTCCTTAATATGCAACTCGAATGAGAGGGTAGGGTCGAATTTTACCCCAAGGTTTTTAACGTATGGGCTCTGGGAGGTTACACAAATATCACAATTTAGAGTACTATTCACAAATAAATGTCTATGTCTAGCTGGTCCTACAATCAGCATCTCAGTTTTGTTGCCATTATGTAGTAAGAAGTTTAGGGACATCCAACATTTAACCTCCGATAGGCAGGCCTCTAATTTTTGAAATTGGGTGTTATCGGTTGGTTTGATGAGTATGTAAATTTGGGTGTCATCGGCGTAACAGTGGATGTTGCAAATGATGTCACCAAGTGGTAACATATAGATAGAGAATGGTAGTGGTCCTAGGGCAGAGCCTTGTGGCACACCAAAGTCCATATTGAAACACTCTGAGGTCATGTTGTTGAAAAAGAAGTGGTGTGATCTATCAAGTAGATAAGACCTAAACCAAGAAAGGGCTGATTTTCAAGAAGGTTCAAGAGTATCGTATGATCAATTGTGTCAAAGGCTGCACTCAGGTCATGTGGCAATAGTGCTGAGGTTGAGTTGGAGTCAATAGCTAATAGGAGATCATTGACCACTCTTGTAAGTGCAGTTTCGAGAGTGGAAAGATCTAAAGCCAGATTGAAAGGGATCAAATATGTTGTTCTTTGACAAAAAAATCCGTAAGTTGACTGGCTACCGTTCGTTCAAGTATTTTGGAGAGGAACGGCAGATTTGAGACTGGTCTATAGCTCTGAAGTACTTCGTGATGAAGGTTTGTTTTTTTCAATAATGATTTGATCACGGCCGTTTTAAAGGCGGAGGGCACAGTGCCAGTGGAGAGCAACCAATTGATCATATAGAGAATGGAAGGTCCTAGGATAGGGAAAAGTTCTTTAAGCAGTTTGGCGGGCAGAGGGTCAAGCATGCAGGTTGTGGGTTTAGACGACAGAATTAACTTAGTGAGCGTGTCTAAGGAAACTGAATCAAACTGTGAGAAAAAAAAAAAACATTCAGCCCAGGAAACACCAAGTGAACTTTTCAGGGGTGAGACGGCACCACCAGTGGAGAGTATACTAGTGATCTCATCTCTAATCATTGATAACTATGTTACCCTCAAGCACAACCGCAATCCTCTCTGGGCAGAAGAAAGTGGCATCTGTAGAATTGGCACTGATCAAGAGGAGCCCAACCGGTATGTCATCAATGTTTGGTTCATCAGACTGCACCACCTGAAGACAAGAACAGAGAACTGTTACCCCCAGATTGCCTAAACTATCTCCAAAAGCTGTTTGCTGAACAAATGCATCAGTGGCATATCAGAAGACAGTCAAAGAGAGACATCAAAAACAATTAATCACATTCCATAAATTTCATTTTTTTCCACAGGTGTCAATCAATATGAAATGTAAAATAAAACTGATGTTTATCTTCATAAACAAAAAACAAACTGATGTTTATGTTTATCAAGTGTACATTGTGTTCACATGTAGCAATTGTGGCATTAAGATCAACCTGAAATTTGATAATTTTACCAATGTTGCTTCAAGTGCAGCAATTTAGCATTATGGAAACATTGTGTTCTGACATTTATTTAATGTTTTCCTTATCATCACCAGATGATCAGAAGATCCTGTCTATTTTGATGTAGTGATACATTTAACTAAATGAAAACGGGTGTATTTAAGTCTTATGACATCAGAGAGTCAGTGAGAATTAGCTGCTAAACATGTTATCATCTGTTCAGAACTCATTCAGGTTGTAGCTACAGGTCTGGCACTTGGTATTTTGCCATCCAAACTTGATTAATTTTGCTTTTTTAACCAACTGAACTTTGGAACAGATCTTATGTAATTGTAGTACAATTTAGATAGTAGTAATGATTCATACCCACAAATATTAGGCTAGAATTGATTCAATCAATAGCTCTACAATATTGAAAATGATGATGACTTATGGTTTCGTGCATGGTGTGGGTTTTAACTGATACTGAACATGCATTGTTTTTGATTTAAAATAAAAATGTATTGACAATTATTGATCATCTTGTCCAGATATGTATCATATTTCAGCCCTGCAAATTTTGGAATGTGTAATGTGACGGTCACTTTGAGATGCCTTTAGGTTCCATGTTTTAAAGCTAACACTAATTCAGTCTAATCCAACAGCCCTACAACAAGTCAAGTTGACTTGACTTGCATTGGTTGGCTGTCAGTTTCTGTCAAGACAATCTCATTCTTAAAACCACAGTCTGGATGATTCCTACTTTTGTGGGCATTGAAGGAGGAATACATATTAGTACAGTAGTGACAATTTTTGAATGGACAATCCACCATCTCGTGTTGTTTTAGATGTGTCCTTAAATGACTGAGAAGACTTTTATCATTTAACGGTTGCTTGAATCCCCACACAGGACAGATGAATGACACACATCCCACCTGATTTATGTAACCATGTTAAGTAAATTGCAATGCATTTACTGACTGAAATGTACGGATACAGTCATCATAGAGACAAGGCAATGGACTATGATGCAAACGATAGTGTTCAAGCAACTGTGCTCTTTTATCACAGACAGCAGTGTAAAGTTTGCACCTCCAAGCCATTGGAAAACTAAACAATATTCCCCCAAAATTCACAACTCTAAGTGAAAACAAGTATGAGGCACGTTTTAGATTAATTTCAGTGTTGTGCATTAAATATTCACTCACATTTTAGTAACTATGCATAATAAATGTCTATTAAAGATTATTGTTCAACATCAACATACCAGATTGAAGACTCCGGATATCAGCCAGTTGCTTAAGTTTCAGCCTTAAGAGATTGAAAAGTTAATTAGGTTGCAACGTTTTCACAAAAGCACTATGTAAAATATCTGGGAGGCATTTAGCACCAAACAGTTAACTAACATTACAGGCATTGTGTGAAATATGGTGCTGTCTCAGACCCCAAACTCAGGACACCCTAAAAACCTTTTTTTATTGCTGTTGTTCGTTTTGGGAGTTTTTTTTCAAAAAAGTTTTCAATTTCTTTATACTGTTAAGTATATTTTCATGCTGAAAAGTTAAAAGGTGAGGAGCAACACAGAAATGTGACTAACAGCAGGTAGCTAATGCATGTCTTGCTGACTATTTTAAACAGGCTAAGTATTACATTTAACCTCTGCAGCAAAATAGAATCCTTACTTATCCATAGAAACAAATAAAAATATTCAAACATAACACTAAACAAAAATATAAACAAAAGGCTACTACTACACCCTTGGGTTTAGAAGGGAGATAACCTCAGAAAAGGACCTTGTTTTTTTAAACTTAACGTTATTTTCAAATGTTTCTGCTCTGCTTGTCAAGTTTGTCAAGTCAGGTTAGCTTACCAGACACAGACCCGGAAAACTGGACCCCGACTGGGTTACTTTCAACACTGATTACAACCCGAAATTTTACAGTTAACTTGCCTTAAGTTACAAAAATTCACAACACATGTTACAACGTTATTGCATAAAATGAATGTAAAACCTCTCTGCAAACCATTACTTCTACTAAAACATGCCCAGACACACTTAATAATAAACAAAATCATAAAACAACATTAAAATAGGTTGCTAAATCAACACATAACTCACCAGATTAGCACGCTCAAAGAGAACATCAATATAATTGTGGTCAGCGCGGTCAGCACAGTGGAGAAAGCTGATCAGGTTGAGAAGATTGCTGCATGCCGCCTCAAATATTTTCACTGGCAGTCACACAGCGAATTTCCCAGAGAAAAAAATATCTCCTTTTCTGCTTTAGGTTAACTTCCAAATATATCCAAATTGCTCACAAGCTGCAAACTTTTCTCTGCATTTCTAATCCAAAGCAAGCGGCAGACATGACAGACTTTTCCACAGACTCACTTTTACTCACGTGCATGACAGATTGAGGGAGCGCCGTTAATTTTTTTTGAGTACAATGACAAAAATGAATCAAAGTGGTTGAGCACTGTAAACTTAAATTTAAAAATTTGTACTAATGACTCAGAAAATGAGTGGTGAATTAACTTTTTTAAATTTTTGAGTTAACACCACCCATTTTCTTTGACAGGCTTTTACTGTTTGGGTTTACAGTGTGTACTGATGCTTTAACAAACTATAAAATGGTCACATGTGAAGGTGTAGGCTATACTTACACCCCAATAACAACCTCACCTTACTCAAGATAGAACTAAATTAAGGCTTGTCGAAAAAAGGTTGTTAACCACTCACGCATCACTATGTAATCATAGTGAACATAGACTACATCCTAAAACAATGCAGTGAAAGGAAAAAGCGCTCAATAAAATGTGACCCAAATTCACACTTTTATTACTTTTTTATTATTATCTATTATATGTATAAGCTATAAGATGTATAGACATATGTATTGCATCTGTACATGTATGTACTGACAACAGTGCTGTTTGTGTGGAAACCATTTCTGCTGCCTAACTCAACCTTGAAATATCTGTGGAGGTATTGAACATGGCTACAACTGTACATTAACTATAACTATTGTATACTTATTCTTTATTTGGATCTCCGTTAGCTGACGCCTCAGCTACCGCTAGTCTTCTTGGGATCCACAAGACTTTACAATAGAATTGACATCATAAACATTAATAGACATAGATATTACAACATAGTAACATTTCAGGAAATTCAACAGATGCGAGGCATCTCAGAAAAGTGATCTACTATTCATGAACATTAAACATAGAGGGTATGTTAGTTGTAGATATTAGTTTATCAATATTGTTAGTTTTAAATATAATAAAGCCGATATATTAGGCATGAGAGATGCAAGGTTTGTTGAGCCTATGTTTTCCGTCAATTTGTTGGCCATGTAGATACTGTTCAGATGCTTTCTGAAGGTAGAATTATTTTGTAAACGTATGACTTCCATGGGTAATTTACATTTACACTATGTACATTTATATTATATTGCTTGGAAATCAGCAAGATAATACCATGATCAAGAAAGTATAGGGTTACTAATGTAAACATTTTAGACATGTTGGCAATTGTTGTAAATAGGAATAGTACACACACATATGAATTGTTACATATTAATTTGCGAACAGTTTCTCTCGAAGATCCAACCGTGACATTGCATTCTTGAGATTCCATGAGAAATCTGTGCAAAGCTTAGTTGAAAAAGCAACCTATACATGCAACATAAAACATAGGGAAGTGAGCGAGTAGACTCATAGAAAAAGTTATCAGACTCACACATTGGCAAGTCAAATTGATTTCCTAATGTCAAACATCTATCCATTACACAATTGTTGCCCTTAAACGTAACCAATTTCTTTCCTGTCTAACCCTGTTTAGTTTGTTTAATCCTGAACTTAACAAAATAAGCTATAGCCTTTTATCCTGCCTAAATATAATCAGTGATTGAAACAAGGCCTTATACAGTAGCTCTGATTGGGACAACGGTATCAAAATTGTGGAAATCTACACACTCCACTGCATATATTTTATCAGACCCTCTACAACCGCAAGCATGAGAACATACAGAAATGCTCATTCAATGTTTTCCTTTTTGCTGTAAATTAAGACTTGATAAATCTTACACACATAGTGTGTGTGTGGAAAATTATTGCATTAATGATGAGAGTGATCAGTGGTATCACAGACAAAAATGAATCCCTGACCTTGACCTGCAAGTCTTTAGGCATTGGTGGGTACATGGGATGTCGCAGTCCTCTGATTTCCTTGTTATTCCTTGTGTTATTGTTTCCCATCTGTATTAGACCACATCATATATAGTACTGTCTACTTTGTATTTATCTATGTAATGATTTCTCTCAAACTAATGAGCTGACACCATCTTATCAATATGAGATATCACCCCGAGGCATCTCATATATATCATCATTAGCATGCTACTGCAGGAAAGGACACAATAGTATTTCAACATTATTACACTTACACATTTTAATCAACCATCAAATGAGTCATATTACTTTGATATGTTTTCCAGCGTGTAAAGATGTCTCCCTTTTCAGGTTTTAAAGTTGCAGTTTTATCATGATTCAATTCACAAATGTATCAGCACAGATTTTCTCTCTCTCTCTGTTACACTCAGACAGCCAGACAGACAGACGGACGCACTCATATACACACATACAAAGATATTTCCCAAAATGTACGATTGCTATGACGGGCAATTTTCAACAAAATGATGACTCACTCAGCAATCAACAAGAAGAGCTCTGCTGAATGGGGCCAAATGATACCCTTCTCTGACAGGAGCCTTTGTGATTGAGGGTTATGTCACCTCGACGTTATATACACACAGATAGTCATTTAACAGCCAGGAAAAATTATGAACAGTTTTTATAGACAGTCAGGTGGCTTGAGATTGGTCCAATTAAAACCAGGTGAAGATGGGACGGATGCTTCTACTCTAACAACATTAATAACAACAACATTATGCACCTCTAAAGGAAATTCTTAGGGCCAATGAAGGGCTCAAATCAGCTTTTATCACCTTTAATCAACCACAATCAATCAATGCTAAATGAAATGAAAAATATGAAACATGTCAAAATTATGACTTACTGTAACGCTTATGACTGGTTCTTAGATTAAAGAGTAATGCAGCAACATGTTTTGTAATATTGAACATGGCCTTGCACGTTATACACTATTGTTTTACTATGTATTGCAAGACTAACGTCTTCACATATCATACAAAAACTTTAAATAATCATTAAGCTCAATTACAGTTCATGGTGGATCTCCTCATCAGTATAAATTGTTCTTATCAAATGGAAGCCTGAGAAGATTCATTTAATACTCTACTATCTCCATGAAAATCAAGTCGATCAAGTAAATTTTTGATCATGTTATGCATGTTAATATTTTGGCCCTCTTTTCCAATAAATCCTTTATTTTTCAACTTCATATTCCTTTTCCACTTTGCGACTTAAATTCCCTTTGAATCAGGTTTAATTCCCTGAGCCCCCGTGCCACAATGACTTACTTGATGTACGTCTCCGTGTTGATCAGCTCGCATAACCTTGTTGCAAGTGTCTAATGGTGAATACCATCATACCTCTCCCTCAATGAGACAGACAAGCACAAAAAAACGCCAGTGACAATAGGAAATGTAAATGCTAAAAAGTTTCCATGGCAACAAACAGAAGTCTTCGATACCTCTGGATGAATTTGTGTCTCAGCCTTGCACTGTGTGAATAGGGCTGCGATTAGAATACTTGTCCAGACTTCCATGACGGAACCATCAAACCTCTTGAATTTTAACTTAAGCCTTACCTATTTTTTTTCTATTCTATTTTTCTATTCTGCTCAGATATGTGTGGGTTTATGCTGGAGAATGGAATGACACTGAGGTATCAACACCTTTCAGTCTATATTGTGTAAGACAGAGCCAACACAATGACTTGCTGGGGCCTTCACCATTGGTTTTTGTAGATGTCTTAAATCCATTACTATAGCCACTAAGCATTGGCAGTTTTTCACAAAATCCTGAATAATTGAGATGATAAAAGGTGACTTTAGTATATGGCAATATTTTTTCACATTAGTATACTTTAAACTGCATACCTATTCATATGCTCCCCTCTCTCATACGGATGTAACCCATGGAGACAAGAGAAATAGTAAGTTAAACAATTATTGAACTCTTTTGAACTTCTGTCTACTTTAACTCATGTTTTATGAAATCATGTCAAATGCTGATTTGTTTCTTTCTTGGAAAAGGACATGGCATTCCATGGTGAGATGTAGGAGTGTCTGCCCCGTTTTATAGCCAGCCTGTCAGAGTACATTATTACAAGCCTTATTGGTTCCCTGATTTTCATTTAATCTGCCTCCGAGATGCATTATTGCCCACCCTTTATGATCTCATATTGTTTTATTGAACATGCATTGTGCTTCTCTGGCAGTACTCGCTTTTACGGCAATGCAGTAAATTCCACTCTTTTAAGATGAAATTTTGAATTACTTTAAAAAGTTGCTGCTGAGCAGCACAGGGGGCACAGACTAAATCTGGAGGATGACTAGCCGGGGTTAATGTAGGGTTCACAGAATGTAGGAGCCAACACTGATGGAGTAGGATTTAGTCAACTGATGTCTGCTGCATGGCAAAGCGGTTGAGCCTCAAAATAGGATTCAGGTGATTTCTTCAAACTGTCGCCATGGCAGTTAATTAATAATAATGTTGTTGATAATGTTTTAGCACACAGTGGTTGTCTTCATCGGACATCCAACAAGACATAGGTGTAAAGTGCAAAGGTGGCCAGAATGTGCCTAAGAAACTAAATTACTGATGGTGGTTGTTAGCCCACCAAGGTTTCTATGGAAGCTGATGAAGGTAGTCTGGAAGAAACAGGTTATTCCTAAGGCATGGCGCAGAGCAGGGGGAATTTTCATTCCCAAAGAAAGGGACTGTAAAGAGCACAGAGGCTGTCTAGTTACTTTGAAAAGAATAGGCTAATTGACACTTCGGTGCAAAAGGCTGGAATTCCAGGCTTCTCGGGGTGCTTAGAGCACACCAGTATGATTTGGCACCAAACCCAGTCAGCTAGGCGTGAGACCTGCATGTAGTATTTTTGGATCTGGCAAATGCTTTTGGGTCAGTACCACATAGTCTGTTATGGGAGGCTTTTGATTTCTTTAGAGTGCCGGATAGTATTAAGAGGTTAGTTAAAGCTTACTTCTCAGACATTCAACTCTGTTTTACCACAGCAGAGTACACTACAGCTTGGCAGCAGCTGGAGATAAGCGTCATGGCAGGTTGTACAATTTCCCCATTAGCTTTTACCATGGCAATGGAGGTCATTATTAGAGCTTCAAAATGGGTCGTGGTGCCAACAGTGATAGAGAAGCTTAGGAAGATGGTATGACGCAAGCCTCAGTGATAAGGGTCAATTTCAGGAGTTGAGGCAGGAAATGATTCGAGGCATTTCAGGTATAGACAAGTCAGGGCTCCCAGGAAAGAAATTGTGGTGTCTACAGTTTGGATTGTTGCCTCGGCTGATGTGGCTGCTGACAGTGTCTAAGGTTCCCCTATTGAAGGTAGAAAAACTAGAAAAGATCATCAACTCATTTATTAGAAAATGGCTTGGAGCCCCACGCTGTCTAAGCAGTGTGGCCTTGTATGGGAAAGGCATGTTAGAGCTGCTGATATCTAGCCTGACAGAGGAGTTCAAGTGTGCTAAGGTTAGACTGGAAATGACTCTGACCCAGTCAAAGGATCCAGTGGTTAGAAGCGTAGCGCCCACAGTTAAAACAGGGAGGAAGTGGAACCCAAAAGAGGCAGAGCAGCAA
>OOFE01048601.1:0-10996 GCA_900323365.1 Monocentris japonica
GGCTAGTCATCTATAGAAGGAGAGTCATCTATTAATAGTTAGGCCCCTGAGGTGATGATTCGCTCTGGGTTTTAGCACACGAGTATTATGTGCAAAACAGGGACATTTTAAAGGAGCAGCATACAGAAACCATATCGCAGGGGTTAGGAGTATGCATCATAAGCCATATATTTATCTGACACACACACACACTGTTATTGCTGCTCCAGCTCTTCATGCAACTCTCAGTAACAAAGGGACAGACCCCAGTGAGAACAGTGGGACCCATTCGGACAGCTGCTGTATTGACGAGGAGTGGCAGGAAAAGGACCTACAATCTCTGGATGTTTACAGTATCAGCCTTTATTATTGTGTGTGTGTGCGTGCGTGTTCGTGCATGCACGTGTGGGTTATGGGTGCTGTGTTTGCACTATGAGTCGCCTGGCAGAACAAATTATTTCACTCTGTTGTTCAAGTTCTCAATGTAGACTACTGAAAAGTAGGCACCATGTGGTTTTAGTATTCTTACTATTAAAAGTATTGGCATTAGTATCGAGTCCTCGTGCTGTGGAAAAAAAAACAACAAAATGGTTAATAGTTTAGTTTGAAACAGAGGACATTTTTTCCCGCCACATACTACACAATGCCATTTCAATACAATTGAATACATTTACAGGATGTGATAGTATCCCTATGCTTCCCTATCCCTATGAAATTTGTGTTATCGTTTTGTCAAGGGCTTAAGTTACCTCCTATCCTTATGAAATACCATGATTTGTTTTCATTTTGGTCTGTCAATCATTTTGTAAAGAGTAGGTCACTTTTTCCAAATCTCATTTTGAAATTAAACTCAAGTATCAACTGATAACAGCTGAGACAGGATTAAGAATATGCCTGGCTAAACCCTGAGAACGTCACACTCAAAGGCTGTATGGTTTGTGGGGTCGGAGAAACCATGTGTAATTTAGCGTGAAGACAATTTCATACTTTCAGCTACATTTTGCTCCGCCAGCCTCTAGAAGTTGGCTGAAATGCTTTGTCACTTTCTAAAATGTTCACAGGAACACAAGGTTAGTGGGAAAACACTCCTGGCAGTTATCTGTCAAAATGTTTCTCTTTCTCTTTCTCCATCTCATCTTTGTCTCTGTCTATCTGCAAGTGTCTCCCTTTCTCTTTCTCATTCGCCTTTCTGCTTTTTACATTCTGTCCATACAGGGTGGGGGTGGGTGGTGTTAGGGGGTTCAGTCAGGCAGCAGCAGGGGTAGTGCTGAAGTTTGTGTGTGTTCACCCAGGCTAGTGGCACTGGGATTTTACAGAAGTTGCAATTTCCTACATATTTGGTGCTCAGAGCTCATTGCTGTGGTGTTTTTGCACTGCACTTCCCATGACGGCTTCTTCTTTGGATTTTCAGTTGATGATTTTCAGTTGATGAAGTTTGAGTTTCAGTAGGTGGCGCTTGTTTCTTTGTCTGTTCAGCCACGGTGGCTGTCGCTGCTCATGCTAACTGTGCAGCTCTTCTATTTGTTCCAAACAAGTCGCTGGTGCTTGTGCTGGTGCTGCCGAAAACTTGGACCACTTCCTGTGCACCAGAGAATGGTTTGGATGAAAAACTTTCCCAACACCGGGTGTTTGGAAAAGCAAATGTAAAACCTTTAACAAACTGGCTCTAGGTTGAATCACTATTGTGTTTTATCAGTCGGCGACAAAAAGTATCAAAATGTTGTGGATTATTATTTGAAACCTCAGTTTATTTCCTAGTTTGTAATTGTATACTCCTTGTACAGTTGGTTTACTGAATCAGAAACTTCTAAAGTGTGATTGCTTTGTAAGTAAACATCATAACTTAAATTATTTTTTATTCCATGACAAGTTTTATTGTCATGCCAGCAAGCTTTTGTATGATTGGGTGTTCAAATCATGTATATCACAGGTAGAAATTAATCATTGAGATGCTTCTAGGAAACTGAGGCTACGTCCACACTAAGCCAGGTAAATTTGAAAACACATATTTATCTCTCCGTTTTGGCCTCCTGTCCACACTAGGGCGACGTTTTTACCCCCCCAAAACGGAGCTTTTTTTTTCGAAATTTGAAAACGTTGTAGTGTGGATGGCGAAAACGGAGACTTTCGAAAACGATGACGTTTCACTGCTTGACTGTCACTTGCTCCAGCCGAGTGGCCGAATTTAAACAGCTTAGTGTGGACGTACTCTGAGCTGTGGTTGTGCCCACAGCAGCACAGCAAGACATTATTTGGGGATCTGAAATGAGGCCTGACAACCAGTCAAAGTGTTGGGCTGTCTGGCCAGAGGGCCCTCACACCCTGCTGAGCTCAGTGAATGGACAATTGAGCATACTGCTTGCTCATCCTCACACTGACAAACACATAAGCAGGGATGTTCCAAAATGAATCTCCATTTTTATAATTTTTTTGGGGGGTGTCTATTGCTCAATAAAAAACAGATGATTACATTATTTGAAAGGGTTTCCATTTTGATAGATGTCTCAAGATAAATTATCATTTCAATACTATCCAGTTATAAGTTTTATATTCATGAATATCCCATTTTGGAAACTTCTCATATGTAGCACTAATATGCACACACATGTATAACACACACACACACACAAGCACGGAGCATAGAGCTACAGCAGCTCCTCTCTCCTCCTACTCCTACTCAAACCGATGAGTCAACACCAGCTTTTTGTCAGTGTTTGGTGCAGCCTAAAAATACTGCATTGGTGATGGAAGGCCATGCTGTATATTAGTTGGTTGATATGATGTTTTCTATGCAATGAGAATTTGAGCCCAGTCCAACACCTATTACAGTCCCAGTTGGTGGAATAGCATGCCAGAGGACCAGCTCATGTGTAAATGAACTAGTGCATAGAGCATGTGTAGTTATGTAGAGCACATTGAGTTTCCTTGTATATGACATTTGCTATATGACTAAATTTTGACTTGACTTGACTTGTGTATCCTATTGCATGAAAAGTTGGGGACTATACTGCCTTCAGCACCCAGCTACACTTTCTGTACACACCAGCAGAATTTCTGAGCTGTCAGTGGGATAACAGCATGAGGAAGGTCATGCTTTATAATGTTACCTGTCAGCCAGCCAATACAGCATCGCCCCAGAAGAAATTTAATTAGCTTGAAACGGCGGCGGGGAGAGAGGCGGCATTAAAGGAATTGAACGATAACCAGCTTTTAATCCCGTCCTGGCGAGAGAATAGAAGAAAAGCGGCAAAATCGCTCTCTATCGAGCAGTCGTGACTTTGATGGAGGTGGAATTCTTTTAAGGTGATGTGCGGTGTAATTAGTAATGTGCATGTGTTTACAAGATAAATAAACCACTATCGTTTGCTTTGAAGTGTAATGGAAACCTTCCCTAGAAATCACAGGCTGGCAAAGAGTGGGCTAGCTGAGACAGCTATTTACACCCTGTCCTTTAGGAGCCCAATAGGAAAACCTTTCAGTACTGGCTCCAGCATACGATGCAATCCAATCGTAATCACATTTTAGACTCAATCCTTTATCATCCTATCACAAAGTCCAATTGGAGTCTTGTTAAGAGACTTGGAGTATAAGATTCATATGGAATTTCTACAGAATTTAAACAAACAATCCAAAACCCCAGGGGGCTTTTATCTGTCTCTTATAGAACTCTAACAATGTTCGTTGATTTATAGGATCTTATTGCACCAGGGTGGTGCTGGGATTAGGAAGACAGTCCTTCAGCTGGACAGCCTGAGCTCAATCCCCTGTGACCGCAAGTATGCACCCTGCTGAAGTGTCCCTGAGCAATTCCCTGACACTGAATCCCTACCAGCTCCAGGGATGCTGTTATGTTGCTAACCCTGCATTTTAACCTCCCTGTGGAGGGGAGCAAGCAAAAAAAAATACATCTCCTCTCCAGCGATCAATAGAGTATCAGAAAAGACTGGCTCTAAAATATGACAGATTCAGATTGGAGTCCATCACACGTTTGGACGAAAACCTCAAGGATTTCCCTGCTGGGTTCCTTTTTTATTAGGGTGTCATATACTACTCAACAACATTTTGTGTCTTGACATCTACTTTGCAGACTTGATGATTTATGGAGTCCCTCTGTGTTCTTGTATCCATTTCTACCACAGTCGTTAGGAGTAGTTTGTGTGCTATCCTTGAGAGAATTATGCCCATGACCCACACAAAAGCTGTTTCCAAAGATGTTCAAAAGTAACTGCATTTACATTCAGCATATAGTCAGTGTTACTTGCAACCTGTACAATAATTTTGTTCATAAAATACTCAAAAATAAGGTAAATAATATTGTCATTAACAGTGGTGTAAGTGAGACAGGTTTGGGCTTGTTTGAAAGCTCAGAGTGTGGTCCATAAAGAAATTATTGCACCAACCATATTTTCAACACTGTACCAGAGCGGGTTTGCATGGGTGAAACCCATTTGAAATGTGTTGGAGGAAGTTCATATAGGGCATGAGCTGTACATGATGAATTACGAAAGCAGAAAAGTTCCAACTATTATAAGAGACGTATAAAATTCTTTTGCATTATTGATGGTACAAAGAGATTTTTCAGCACCTACAACGATTGGTTGAAGTGTTGATGTTGACCTTGTAATGCTAAAGTTGTGCTGCAATAGAGAACGGTGTCCCATCACTCCTTACCATATTTTCCCCTAATGAAATTCTTGTGTCGAGTATGTACACTTCTCCACCCACAGGAAGCGACAAAACATAAAGTAATTCTCCACAAGATTCTTGTTTTTTTTGGTTGTTTTCTTTTGGGCAAAATCTTTGGCAGTTTTTCACTGCACTTCCCAGCCATAATTTTACAACAGTGTCGCAGTACTTTGACGTCCATGGGCTTACAGCCCCAGAGCCGTAAGTCACATTGGGCAGGGCGTGATCTTCTGGGTTGGGCTAGACTAGTCAAGGGTGTAGCAAGACTGTGCCAAACGTCAAAACTGCCAGGCTTAACACTTACTCATGTCAAAGGTTTATGATTGCATGGAAAACATCTGGGAGCTCCCACAGATTCTTGCAGAATCTTTGCAGAAACGATGATGCTGCACATTATGAAAAAGAACAGGGGAGGGAAAGGAACTAACGTTAGCTAGGTCGGCATAAAACTGTGTTAAAACTGTGTTACTTTGACCTAGATTTGGCCTAAGACTGTGGTATTTCAGATTAGCAAAATGGACATTTATTTATATGAACATGCCATGGATTATTACTTTAAGAGGTAAATACAAACAGCAGTAAGGGAGTGCTCCTTCGGGAGAATATTCTCATTCCTTTGGTATAAAGCGATCACAGACCGGCTGGTACACACGAATGTGATGTGTGCAGTCTACTAGCGTCATGATTTCTGGGCATTGAAGTTCAAATGTTTCAAACACTTTCGTTGCTATTTGGAGTCGGCAACGTCCAAAAAGTGCAGCTTTAAATAATAATCTGAAGTTTAAATAATACCTTATATCATGTGTTATATCATGCTAAGAATTAAACAAGCTGCATTGGAGAAATAATGCTGATCAGGGTACTGTACAATCGGCACCGCCCACCCAGCCTCTCTCTGTCTCTCCCAGCGTCTCTTTGTCTCTCTGCCGCTTCAGTATCAGTATTAACAGAACGTTGTTGGATGTTTTGGCTCCTTCTTGTACGTAGCTGTTCTGGGCCCCTCTTCTTCTAAAATACTCCCTCTGAAGCACTTAGCCTAATTAGAGATCATTTATTCCCAAAACTAATCAGTCCAAGTGTTTTTTTGTGTTGAGTTTTTTTTTTTTTTTCTCAAATAATAACACGAGAGAGGGCTGTTGCGCTAAGTGAGGGTTCAACAACCCACGCTGCTCACTCAATTTGACTCGCATGTTTTGTTTTATTTTGTGTGTGTGTGTGTGTGTGTGTTTGTGGGCTTGCTGTTACACAAACCGTAGCCTAATTTGATTAGTGGCTGGAATATAATTACTTAGCAAAAGAGGGCGCTTCGTTGGATTTCTCTGATGATCTATTCATCTTCATAAACGTTCTCTTGTGTGAATTCACAGCGAGGATCGTTAAGATTGCATTTCTACCCCAATCCGGACGCGAGGAACAACTTGAGATCTTTAAATGCCGCACATTTTGTTTAATGACGTACAGAGTCAGCTTCAGAGTTTGGAAGTAAGCAAACAGCTTTCAGAAGGTAGTGTGATGAACTAATCAGAGAATCTAACATGACCGTATGTGCTGAAAGCCACGATCGCCTGCAACATACATACTCTGGACAGTGCCTTTTGTGGCAGCTAACATTTAGTTTGTTTGTGAGCAATAACAGTCCTAAGCTATGGATGAGGACCAAACACTCTTGCAATTAAGACTCATACTGTTTCTGCATAATGATAAATTAACCAGGAAAGAGAGGGTGTACCAAGACATTCAAAAATAAAGACGTGTGTATGAAATAGTTGACGTGTATATTCAAGATTTAGCTGTAACATACATTATATTTTCATCAGTCACTGTGGGGAGAAGGAGGAAATACACACACACACACACACTCACCAACACGCCATCGTCTGGCGGCAAACAGTGTGCAAATGAATTTCACATTACCGTAGGTCACTGAATTCATTTTTGAAATGGCAATTGGTGTAATTTCTCAAGGGACTTGTTGCAAGTGGTGGGCCACAGTTACCCAGTTACCCTCACGCCCAGGAATGGATTAAGAAATACATTTACCCACTATCAACCTACCAACTACAACTCATTTCTTCTCAATACAATACAAAACAATACAATATTGATTTAGCTGCTTTTGTATACTTTAGCTAGTTGATTTGAAGTAGAATGCACCTGACAGTGGAAACTGCATGAGGGCAGGCCAAAGGTTTTTTTTTAGCTTTGCCTGGAAAACAGATTCTTTCTCTAATCTCATTCTATTGTATTCTATTAAGGAATATTCTGCTCTGGGCTCATCTAGTTAAATGTAGATTTTCCCAGCATTTCCCAGTCTACTGTGATCTGAACCAAAGAACAACTAAAAGTCAACCACCACCGCTAGGCTAGCATTGTGCAAGCCACATTTGTGAAGTCCATACAATGATAAAAGTCTCAGAGCCCTTCTGTTATTTTCATATGGTTAATATTTCTTAAGAGCAACAATCAATGCATTGGAACAAACACGGCTCCAGGCTTCATCGGGTTCTCTCACTGAATGATGAAGCAAGATATCTGTAATGCATTTATATGCTCTAAAGAAATACTTAAGAAATAATAATAATAATAATAATAATGGAATGGAACTGTCGCGATGACTTTCAGTGTATGGTAGAATATTATTCCTGCTCTAATCAGCACCTGAGAAAAGCGTTGATGTACACAGAGAATCTACAATCTAGAGCAGGGGTGCCCAACCTTTTTTGAACCAAGATCTACTTTTAAAGTTGCCAGTCTGCCGAGACCTACCAGTCCAAATAGGGAGCCGTAGCCATTACTGATAGCCTACCTACGTATTTAATATCGTTGGAAAAAGTGGAAAAGTTGGAAAAGTGGAAATAAATGTATTTCTCTACCTTAGTGGGACCGCTGGCACTGGGAGGAGGCAGCTAGTTTCTCGTAGTCAGGGCAGTAGGAGCTGGTTGCAAGCCTTAGGCAGGCCACAAGGTGGTCATCCATCATTGTGGATCTGTACTTTGACTTGATGATTTTCATGTGAGAGAAAGCAGACTCGCACAAATAGGTTGATCCAAAAAGTGCTGTCAAGTTCAAGGCGCATCTTCTGAGGTTGGGATACTTTTGTTCCAGCAGTAGGTTCCAGAACTCTCCATTCATGCCAGGTGTTGCCCTTGATTTGATCTCAATGTCATTTTGCAGTGTGCATTCTCAACAGCAGAGCTATCCAGGTGGAACAGTGATAGTACTTTGGAGGCAATGCAATACACATCAATACTTGCACCAAATGGAAAACACAGTTAGCTGGCAACGGGCTCGATGGATGCAAAGTCAATAAAGTGCTTCTCAAATTCTGACAAGATGCTCTGAACTTGCTCCTCATAACGTGCACTTTAAGTCTTTGCCCTGACGTTGAAGTTCTGCCTGCATGTGAGGAAAGTTCTGCAAGTCACAGCGTTGCAGCCTACTTGACAGCAGTTGTAGCTTGCTTTTAAATGTGTTCACTGAATTGATCATGTTGAATACATATTCATCCTCACCCTGCAGCTCTAACTCATTAAGCAGGTCAGTGAGATCTATCAGGAACGCTAAATCCAAAAGCCACTGGTAGTCCTCTAGCTGTGCATATTCTGCATGTTTTGAAAGCTTCAGAAAATCTTTGATTTACCATCGCTGGAGCACCATTAGTTGTGATGGAGATGAGCTTAAAGTGGAGCAATTGGCTCCTGTTAACAAATTCCATGAAAGTGTGGAAAATATCTTCACCTCTAGTGTGTCCTTTCAATGGCAAAATGGTGAGTAGCTCTTCTTTTGCACTCATGTCTCCAAAAACCATTCTAATGAAAACACATAACTGTGCCACATCCACCATATCAGTTGACTCATCGAACTGGAGAGAAAAACACTCACATGCGTCAATGTCCTTCTTCAGTTGCTCCTCGACATCCTCTGCCATTCCCTCACATTGCCATGTAACAGTATTCCGGGATAATTACACGTCCTTAATTGCAGCCACGATATCCATTTTATTCTTAAAGTCACCGAAGAGCACGTCTGCAGCCTTGACAAACGCTTCTTTAACAACTTCGCCGTCCTTGAAAGATTTCTTGTGTTCAGCAAAAACGTGACTGACGCGATAAGATGCTATCGTTGCAGCCTTATTCTTGGTGTTGGGCCTGGTAAAAATTGACTGCTGTGCTGCTAACTGACCCTTCAATTCCCGCACTTTTCAGGTGCGTAGACATGGAAGCCCATAGGGGACTTTCAAATTTGAAAGTCCCCTATGGGCTTGGCTGGTGTGGGAAATAACCACTTTGGCTGATCAGCTTGACAGCAACCTCATCTCGCCAACGGAGGCTCGTGACAGAGCTGAGCAGTTACAATAAATGAAAGTATTGCAGAATACTCTGCCATTTCAGACACCGACGTGGATGAGGTGGTGTTCTCAAATTGAAAGATAATTGAGAGACCGTCTGACACACCCCGTTCCCGCGAAAGACCAGCTGTTAATATCCCTATATATGGAAGGCCATAGGGGACAAAGTGGTTATTTCCCACACCAGCCAGGTCGCTGCCATTTCTCCAGTGACAGACAAACACTGCTACTTCCGGTTGGCGCGTAAATCTGGTCCAGGAACAGAAGAGAAGTACGAACGAGGAAGTAACGTCCTAACTGAAGACCCCCCTTCGTGAGAGGACTGACAGATTGCATTTTCATTTTCATCCTGACACCAAAAGAGGGTGGTGACATGTAAATGTAATTTATTGACAGGGGTCGCTGTTTCGCTTATTGTATTTGAATATTGTCCACTGTACAGCAGGTTAAGTCTTTGAAAATGAAATGTCAAATGCCGTTTTCATTTTCATTTTCAAATTGTTAGAAAATTGACTTAAATATTGCTTGCGTAAAGGGAAAAACATGTTACATTGTTTATATTGCATTTTCATTTTCAAATTTGAATTAACTTTTGAATATTGTCCACTGTACAGCGGGGGACGACTTTGAAAATGAAATGTCAAACAGCTTTTCCATTTTCATTTTAATATGGTCATAGACCGCCCATACGAGTATGTGAAAATGAAAATACAAATTGGATTATTGCATTTTCATTTTCATTTTTACTCAAATAACACATACATATGTGGAAAATTATAATGCTATTGTGGAATTACATTATCATTTTAATAAAGTCCCCTGTGGGCTTCCATACATAGAGCTGCTTTAGCAGGGAAATCCGTCTTGTAGCTTTTGTGCACCGTTTTGAAATGCCGCTCCAAATTGCCCTTCTTCGGTAAGGCCACACTCGCATTGCAGACAAGACAGATGAACTTTGAGTAAACAAAAAAATAATTCTCCACCCAGTCTGAATGAAAATAAGTTTTTGATTTTTTGGCTTCTGCCATATTTGTGTTTTGCCAACTTAGCTAGCTAACTAGTCGATCATGGACAGCTCTCAACTTCTCCAGTTTGACACTGACAGTGATTAGTGACAGCAAGTCCCTAGCAACGCAGCGTGCCTAGCAACAACTGGCCAGTAGCTGGTAGCCTACTGTACCCAGCATGCACAGCCAAAGCTGTGATTTGTTATTGATTGGTTGTTCAAGCAGTTCCAAGTCTTATTTATCGTACATTGTGGCGATCTGCCATAAATATTGTTTTTCTCTGAGTATGCATGTTCAATTCACACCCCAGTCACACCTCCCTTGTTCTGCCAATGGGATTCTGGCATCCGCCAGAGTAATCAGCCCCTCTCCCTTTAAATATGGTGACGACAAAAACAAGATGGAGGCGTACCCGGAGCTACGTCTACCTTGCCGTGCAGGCCGCCAACCAACCCCGGACCTCAGTAAAAACGGAGAACTTCGCCCAGGCCCTTATATCCTGTGTGTACAAAGACGATCAACTGCCTGGTACCGGAGGTAACTACGACAGCGTTGGAGATGTTGGGTTTATTTTCTTTTTGAGGGATCCTTTATTGATTGGTTTGGGAAGAGGATTTAAGGATTTACTCGTGGGGGGAAGAACTGAACTGAACAAACTGAATTTGTATCTTTTGTTGCTTATTGCTGAATCTCCGACAAGTGGTTTGTTTGTTGAACTCTGGACTCTTTATTTTTGTCTGTAAAGGAGATTTTCTTTTGTTGGGTGAGGTTTTACATTGTACCTCCAATACACTGATTTATATTGAACTGTGTTTGCATTGTCACTCTCTGATTATTGCTATTCTGTCTGGAGGGTCAGATTTAATAGAAGTGGATTCATGGCAGAGTGTATGGAGCACTGATTCATGTACCCATATGGGGGATTGACTTTAAAAATCTCAAACCTTAAATTGTCGGATGAAACTCCGACTGGCAC
>OOFE01048604.1:0-10408 GCA_900323365.1 Monocentris japonica
CTCCAAACCCACCCACCTTGCGATGTGAAGCTGGCAGGAAGTGAGCCAAGACAGTCGAGTGCCACTATGCATCGGGAGCTGTAATCATCTTCCTCTCAAATCAGACCATAAGGCCTCGGGTTGAGTGCGGGGGCAGCTGTGTACAATGGCAAATCAATGCATGTATCGCCATTGCACAAATTGATAAACTGAGGTTATTGCATTTCGAAAGGGATTAGGAGACTCTCGGGGATGTTATGTTGTCAGGTAATCTGTGAAACATGAGGGCGAAAGTGTCTGCTTAAGAGATGCTTCAGTATTGAGAACCTCAGAGGTTTGCCAGTTTGAGTCCTCTTGGCACAATACTCACTTACTCCGTAATAAATATCCAGCTTTTAATCATGACTACATCCTTAATAGACAATTAAAAGAGGAAAAAAAAATCTCGGAAGTTTGTGCTCAGACTGAGGTTATTGTCACCATATTTATACAGTACCAGTCAAAAGTTTGGACACACCTGACTGTTTCTCATGATCTTAAAGACATTTTGATCTAAAGGCTGATGCTTAAATGCTTGAAATTAGTTTCTTAGACAAATATAAATAGTGAAGTTGATCCCTATGTATGAATTTCTTTTCAAAACTAAAATTTAAATTAAAAAAAAAAAGTTTTTTGAAATGCACCCCCAATGAGTAGTTTTCATTTAGAACTTGAAATTTTAAATTTAGAGGTGGAGAATGTTGAAGATCAATGATTAAATCATTATTTTAAAAGCACACATAGTGATTGTGGCCTTTAAAAGTTAATTTGTGGAATTTCTTTGCTTGTTAATGCCGAATGCCAAAGGGTGGCTACTTTGAAGAATCTAAAATCTAAGATAGTATTGATTTGTTTAACATTTTTTTGGTCACTGCGTAATTCCTTTCATGTTATTTCATAGTTTTGATGATACTATCATTCTAAAATGTGTGTAAAAATAGTAGAGAAAATAAAGAGAAACTCTTCTACGAGTAAGTGTGTCCAAACTTTTGACTGGTACTGTATGTTATGGGAAATGTGGGAAAATTGTAAATGTGCACATTTCCCAGCGAGGCAGTAAAGTAAAGAATCTCGTGTAACGTAACCATGAGGTCAGTAACCTGCTAATAAGGCTCTATGACAACAAATATTTTTCGATCGATAGGCTGATCTGATGAAATTCATTAAAATACCCTTTTTTAAAATTCACATTAACCGGCAAAAGTATTTATTGACACCCACTGAGCAGCTCCACTGGAGCAGTTGGGGATTCAGTGCCTTGCTCAAGGGCACCTCAACATTCGTTGTTGAGGGAGAGAGTGTTGCTCATTCCCCAAACCCAGTTTCCCAGCTGATCCAGGCAGTCAAACCAGCAACCTTTCAGTCACTGCTGTCCTGCTGTTCCAATATGTTCTTGGTTTTCAAAAACCACCGCATAGGGCTTTGAGAAAACAGAAGGAGAAAATGCACCTCACTATTAATTGATGGTTACTGGAGAGCTCTTTGTCAGCAGCTAAGGTCACTTGTTTGTAAGTGTGGGATGTTTCCCAGGCTGTGGCTTCATCTTTTGTAGTCCCCACTGTTTGCCATTCAGTTTATGGGGCCCCCCACACACACACATCCATGGATCCCCTCTCCCTTTTATTATGGGAATTCCAGCCGCATGTTGCTGGAGGACAGAGGCAGTCCAGATCCCCTCCCCCTCTGCCTGGCATCCCCTCATTCTCATGGATTTCTCAGGGGGCTGAGGCAGACGAAGAGGTAGAGGAGGAGGAGGAGGAGGAGAAGGGCAGGGGAGCTAGGCTAATTCATCAATAATCTTAACCTAATCCCTCCCTCCCCCCGTCTCTCTCTCTCACTCTTTTACCCTCTTTGCCTGGAGGCATTCAAGCAATACATCCATCCCCCATCCCACCTCACACACACCCACCCCTTACAACATACACACACACACTTGCATGCACACATTTGAGTCTGCCCGAACACGTCCACAGGGAGAGGATGAATCAAGCTGGAGAGTGTTATTTCTTTCTGCCTGTGTGTGTGTGGGTGTGTGTGTGTGTGTGTGTGTGTGGTGTAAGTCGAGTCCTCCGAGGGCTGTATGTCATAGCTCTGACCGGCAGCTAGAATGGTGATTATAGACTAGAGACTAGGTGTGGCAAGATGGGGCGGCGTCAAAGGCTTTGTCTATAGCTCCCGTACAGCCCACCAACCGGGAGGAGGCCATGCCTGTCTATCAGGGGCTGTCCCGGAGCTACACACAGTCTGGGATTCAAAGAGCCACTGCATGGGGCTGAACCACACTTCGACCAAGGACCTAAACCACAGGGAATTAGAGAAGCACAAGTTCAAGAAGCTTGGTGGAATCTTTGTAGCCAACTGAAGAACTGCTGGAGTGTATTACTGTGGTTTTTCCCCTCCCTCATTTATTCCTTTTTTGCCCCCACATGGCTAAATTTGATTTTCTAAAGAGAAAACAAAAAAGAAGCAAAACTTCCGTGGAGTGCCTTTTGTGTAACTTTTGAAGAGGCTTTCCTTTTGGGGGATTGAAAAAAGTTCTTCTGATTTTTCAGATTTAAAGGATGCAACTTCAATGATAAAATCATTTGGAATATGGGACTTTTTATCTATGATTTGGACAGTGGGGACAGGCAACCATATTTTTGTGCTCAGCTCTTGGTTATTTTGATAAGTATGTCACATTTATGCTGTTTGTTTTGTGATGACTCTGCCCTAGTTTGATTTTGATTTCACTGTACTGTAGCAACTATGTTGTTAAGCTGTGTATACTTGTTCTTTTTCCAATTAATACCTTAGGTAACTAGATACAGACATGAGTTACTGTTCCAATCTGGTCCTAACATTAACTTTATGCCCTTTGTAGTTTTTATGTGTTTTTTCAAATTTTAAGATTGTTCTTCATTCTTGTGTGCTTGTAAATGTCCCAGATCAATGGACTAGAGAATTGTCCATTGAACAACCAAACTGGGTGATTTAGCATGTGGTCACATCCAAGATAAAGATCAGTTGCCAGGCAACGTGTTAATGTCTGCAACACGTTTGATAGCCTGCGCTCTGTGTTGGCCAGTTATCAGCTGATTAGTGTGTGTTGACCTTTTCCTGTTTCCCCCGTTCACGGCTGAGTGAGTAGGGCTGACCTCTGTGACTTCCTGCTTGTGCCTCATTCATCCTTTCCTCCCACTGACCCCCTCCTCTTTGTCTCTCCTCCTCTCATACTATGGCCCATGCTCGTATTTGCCTACAATTCCTTTTCAAAAGTTGTACAAATACTGGTACAGAAAAGTGGAAAAGAGACCAGAAGTTTAACCTCTTTCTTCCCCTTGTTATCTTCACAGCACTTGCAGGTAAAATCGCCCCAACAAGCTCGGATGCTCTCCTCAGTCCCTCAGCGGTGACAGCCAGTCCCTCTCCACCTAATGTCTACCTTCCTGCCACCTTCAAACTGTCCAATGCCCAGCTGGCCTTCTTCTTGCGGGAGGCGCAGACCCCAGGGCAAGCTGTTGGCGGCAGCGGTAAGAGCAGCAGCAGTAGCCCCAGCACTGGACACCCACTGCAACGCTCAGAGAATTTTGTAGTCTTCCAGACCAAGGACCTCCCTTCCATCAACATAAGCTTCGGGCCTTTTGCCCGGGATCAAGCCCTGTCCAAGGAGCTGCTCCAGCCGACTAGTCCACTGGATATCTCTGGCCAGTTGACGGTCAACTGGAAGGTGCGGGCCTTCATTGTCCAGGCACGGGTCTTCTCCAACAACCCAGCTGTCCAGGTGTTTTTCTACATTGCTGGCCGTGACTGGGATGACTTCAAGGCCCAAGACAAGCTGCCCTGTGTTCGTCTCCATGCCTTCCGCGATGTTCGGGAGATTAAAACGTCCTGCAGGATGAAAGGCAACCTGGCACAGTGCCTGGCCCAGCTGGAGCTGCCTCCCTCCTGGTTCAACACCAACATGGCCCCACTGGGTCGGAGGAAAGGCTCCAGCGACGGACTCCTGGACGGCCTCACCACTGAGACCCTCCAGGCTGAGCTCTACTACACCCTCCACGAACCTAATCTTGGTGGGGAGTGCAGTGAAGGTTCAGGTCACAGGGGTGGTGGGAGTTCCAGGGGAGAACCGCTGTCACAGCACCCCCTGCTGCGCATCGGTAGCATCAGTCTGTACCAGGCAAGTCAAGAGCAGCTACTGGTGGACAAGCAGTTGGACAAAAACATGTTCCTCAGGCTGCCTGAGAAGCCCCTGAAGCCCGGTGAGACCCTGAAGATCTTCTTGTACTTGATGCCCAACTCAACCGTCGAACAGTTCACCCTCAAGTAAGTCTCCTTTTAAAATATGTACTGTGTCGAGATGCCCTTATCTCTTCCAAAAGATGCACATTGTGATTTCATTCTGTTTCCAAAATTAGGTATCTTAAATGACACAATGACTACATCTACATACACACAATAATCAAATTATTACTATTACTTTAAAAGAAGGGAAGAAGCTGTTTACATGCATAGCAGAAGAAGGCTCTGTGAATATTCCTGTTTTTATGCAATCCTGTATACAAGGATTATTGATGAATAGATTATTTGCCTACTTCCCTATAGGCTACAACCAACATGAGTTATTTCCTTCCTGTCATAAACTGCAGCCCTGTCACCCCCTTCATAATTCTACTGCTCCCATGTAACTTTTCTGCAATTTATCCAGGATTTGGACTCAAGGCAATAAGACTGGCTGTAAACAAAGATAGGAAATGCAAATGCTGCAACTTGTGAAATCCCCAGTGGACAGGCTTATAAGGAATATAGTGGTTATAGCCCCCCAATAATGCAATGGTTATTCTTGAACTGCACATCTGCACATAATCACAGTATTAATACTCAGAATATGACCTTACATAATGCAAATCTTAATCATAGTATTTTTATGACAGCATAACATCAAAATAATGGTGCATGTAACCATTTCATGTAAATGCAGCCACTGCTATATAATCCCAGTCCATATAATATTTTCTTTAGTACAGCCACAAGAGTTGCACTGCCATTTATGTCCATTTGACTCCTAAAGAGCCAAATGAACTTGTAATCACATATTTCATCCTCATTCATTTTCCTCCCCATTGAGCCAAATAATGTGTCAGTAGTAATTAAAGGCAGGAGAGAAGACAGAGTTGAAGTATACAACTAGGTTTGACCTTTTGAAGAGGTGGCTCAGCATATGGTTTAGAATATTTCTCTCAGCACAGGATCGCATGAATCATTTTGCCTCATTCAACCTTAATGCTATCTCAAGAGTTGTGTGGTCACTCCTGACAGCTCATCACACCTCACTGAAACATATCCAGATCTAGCACTGCTGAAACGGTTAATTTTTGCCGAGTGTCGTTCCTGTTCGGATCAAATGTAGACCTCTAGTAAAAAAAAATGTTGTTACAGTTCACCCTGAGAATCTTATTAAACTATATTAAACTGTGATTACTCCCCCTCCCAATCCCTGCTCTCAGGTCTTGAAATTTGGTTTCCTTAATATTCGGCCCTTGACTAACAAGACCTCTGTGGTTAGTAAACTCATAGAAGACCATAGATGCCATCTTTTTATCTGAAACATGGTTAGACACCAATGGTTCAATCATATTCACTGAAGCCACACCTCCTCATTTTAACTTTTATATACAGTGAGCCAGGATAGGCAGGATGGAGGTGTTGCAGCTTTCTTCTCTGAATTACTAGCAGATTTCTTTTGGCGATTTCTTGACTTTTGAATGCCTTGCTGCTGTTATGGGGTGTGATGTTTCTGTTTTACTTCTGACTGTATCGCCCACCTAGATACTGCTCTAGTTTTTTGGACAAATTTACAAACCTATTGTCCAAAATATGTACTGACTATGATAAGATGGTTATTTAAACATCCATATTGATAACTCTGCTGCTTCCAATACAAATTAAGTCATTGTCCTCCTAAGCCTACCCACAAATACAGATATACACTTGGTAATCTCAACAGGCGTTGATGTCAAGGTCACTTTCATTTTGGATTTTGCAATGTCTGATCACTTTTTGTATTTTTTACGATGTGACTTTAACTGTAAAACAGGTAAATATTAGTATAACTAGTCGTATAAAAAAGCACTAAATTGGTAGAAACACTGATGAGGCCTTCAAAATATATTATGCTCTCCTTCCCTCCCCCTTTGGTTTCTGCCTCCTGTGGTATTCTAGTCGAAAACCTAAACACCAAATTGTTAAAAGGCATAAACACTGTTGCCCCACTAAAACAAAAACCTACTCAGTTAAAATCAAAGGAAAAATGGCAGGAATTATAGGACAGCTTAAAAGAGATGTAAATCTGAGAGGAGGTGGAGGAAATCTAAACTCCCAAGTCCATCAGGACATTTCTAAAACTAAGTTTGTAAAAAAAGAACTTAAAAGCTACAACAGAAAAATGAAGCTTGTCATTCTTTTCAAATCACATAGAAAATCATAAAAATTATGCTAAATTTCTCTTTTCAACCATTGATAGACTGCCTTGACTTGAAGATCCTTCTACCGTTATATGGGAATAACCTAATGCATTTCGCTGTAGTGGGATCTGGGGAGCTTGATGTAGTGGTGTTTCAGCTTGATCCACTCCCGACATCCTTTTGTAGTCTGTCTTTAACTGTCTAACAGATGAGGTATTGGCAATAGTTAACAGTTCAGCCCAATGTAGTGTCTTTCCCTGTTCTCTCAAGACTGCTATAATTAAACCACAACTCAAAAAGAGCAGCCTTGATCCCACCTCAATTAGTAATTACAAGCCAATCTGCAACCTCACTTTCCTCAGTAAAATCCAAGAGAAGGTTGTATACATGCAATTGCATGATTTTCTGACACCACTTAACCTCCATGATGACTTCCAATCAAGCTTCCATGCTTACCATAGCACTGAAACTGCCCTTGTTAAGGTAGTTAATGACTAAAGGATTAACGCTGACACTTAAAAGCTATATGTGCTGGCTTTGTTGAGTGTGGCCTCCAACACAGTTGATCACAGTATTTTAATCAACAGGCTTGAGAGCTGGGTTGGTCTGTCTGGCTCAATTCTCAGCTGGTTTTGATCGAATTTGCAAATCCAGAATTTCATTGTCTTGGTGATTTTAACTCTGAGAAAGTTGATACGTATGGGCTCCCAAAGTGGTCACTTCTTGGGCCTCTTCTGTTTAATCTTTACATGCTCCACCTTGGACATGTCATGAGAAAACACAAGATGTTTATTTCACCTTTTCAAGCACATTCTTAACCTCGAAAACACAACATTAAAATTCAACTATTTTCAAGGATTTCAAGCAACTGTGCGGATGTCAATGTTAATTTTTTGGAGTGGATGAGATTAGTTCACTGCCTCCTGACAATAGGGCCATAATGGCTATTATTTGTCCAAATTAAATTTGACCCACTGATTGTGAAAATAGAACTTAGGGAATGTGAGGCATGTTTCCCTGTATTTCCCCTTTCCTTTCCTCAGTTGTCAACACAATTTTTCAGGGTTAGAGAGTTGAAAAATAAAAGATTATTTACACCCGTGAAAGCAAGCTTTTGAAAGCAAGCTTTTCTCCTTGTTGGCTTGAAGATGGCAGGAAAAATGGAAACGAAGGGTACCTAACATGAACTTGTAACTGAGGTGTGATGATGAAACACATTGTAAACACGAGGGTTGTAACACAGTCTCACAGACTTCAATTTAGGAAAGAATTAATTAAGCTTCAATAACTCAGTGTGCCCCAACAGAAATGACACCGCTAAAATGTATGCAGCCAAAAATGTTCATTAGTGTTATCTCCCAGTTAAGCAGGAAAGACTCCTACAACCTCTACAGGTCAGAACAAATCCACTCAAAAACATGTTCACACACTTACTTTTTGCACACATTCATTTAATATAAAATTGTGAAAAAGTATTTTTTGGGAATTTAAGCTCCTGAACAATAGCGCAGTGGATTTTGCTATGAATAAGGTGACTGTTTGTAGCCAGCAACACTTTTTCTTTTTCTTTTTCCTTATGATTTTTGTAATTATTGACTATTATAGTAAAGTTGTTTTCAGCCAATATTTTACACTTAAAATTAGTAACACCTGGTAACAGCCAAATGACACATTTCTGAGTACAAATTCAATCCTTACTATCAAAGTTTAATTTAATACTTAGGTCATTTGAGATGTAACAATGGAATGGTGTCAATTTATTGAGAATAATGTCATGGTTAAGCCCTCTTAACAATGGCAATTTTGTGTATTACACAATAAAAGCTCCATATAAGGACTGAACCATATTCATGAATGTACAATGTAGCTGTTATGTAACTGTGTCGAGGTGGAGTTCACAGAAAGTCTTACTGGCACCGTGAGCCCCTCTGCTTCACTGTGTCTTGAAATAGCAATAACTTGTAAAGAGCAGAACCAAAATATCCATCAAAAAGCAAAATGTACAATGCTGGACCCGTTACGCCCGGTGGTCATATGATCGATGCAATGCAAAATGGGTTCTGAAAGCTGTGTAGATCTGGATAAACAAGGTGGTGTATGTCAGTAGCAATAGTGTTAGCACTTCTGTTTGGAGGTTTTCCAAATAAAAGTCATATACCGGGAAGGTTGTGGTGCAACTTCCAGCAAAAAACCCACTTGGCACCACAACAGAGAAGAGGAGATGGAATCCAGGGTTTAATTTTAGAGAGAAAAGTGTCTGCCAGCTAATAGAGTACAGTGGGAAGGGCTGAACTGGTGGCAAATTATTCAGACTAAGTAGGTCTGTTTTCCCATTGCATGTGACGTTTTCAAAACATTGGTGAAAAAGTCAGCGAAGCCTGTAAGGTTATTTTTGTAGCCCAGGTTGTCTGGCAGTAGGCAAGTTACTAGTGTGACAGTGTTTCCATGAGAATTTGCAGTTAGTCATAGTTGTGCCTTCTTCGAACTCACTTTATTCTACAAGATAATGCCTTGCCATTGCTAGCAACTACTAGCTTAAGACATTTAGCTTCTATTTCATGACATTCCACCATATAATCTTGCATGTATAAATAGCATGTGAAAGAACGACGATCGTGATAGCCAAGTTTTCTGTATCACATAAGGGATTATACAGGCTAGTCAGAGCCAGAGTCGTCATTGCAAAATAAGGCCTGGCAGGATGAATCAACGCCCCAAGGTGAAGCGAACACAGCTACTTACTAAAGATAATCATTCGACACAAAATATTGATCTCAATTTTATTACAAGCTCAAGTAATTTACAAGCTTCTACCAACAATAGTTCAGCAGGACATTAACCATAGCAACGTCCATGGACGCTAGCTACAGACGCTATGCTTGTCTGCAGTGACCAAGGAGTAACATATCTTTGGCATAAGGTTTCAGCAGTTCATTTTATAGGTAATCAACAAAATGGACTAGACTTCTTGACTGTAGAGTGATATGATTAGATGGGTCTGTTATGTGAAACAGCAGTCAATAACTAGACTTCAGAATGTGTTCATTGGCCAATCAGAATTGAATATTCAACATAGCCGTGTAATAAAGTGTGATAATGCATTCATTAATGCACAGGACAAGATGTTACTATCCCTTGTGCCATAATCAAAGGTAAACACTTGTAGAAGCCCAATTCAGATTAAAAATCCGAGTGATACAACCACCATCAAATGAACACCATAGCAGACATCAGGCTACACCATCATAGATCTACAGAGTCATTAGTCAGATGGCACCATTCGCCAGTTACCTACCCTAACCAACAGTGGTATGCAGCATGTCATTGGGGTTATCAAGTGGGCACCTTCCTTCACCGATGTTTCATTAAGTTAGGCCCACGACACCTCAAGAAGGCTCAACGGTGTATTCCAGCATCCTGGAAACACCCCCCTCTATGCCACCACCTCTCAACTCCCCTTTACTCTTGCCATCTAATGCCTGCCATTAACCGAGCATTAACCTAGCCTTGACTCAGCATTAACATACCAATGCAAACCTGCCTATCTGATACAACAACACAACTAGACAGTGTGTGTGAATGCGTGTCAGTGTGTGTGAATTGAACCCTGTTTAAGGTAAGGGGTGGGGGTTGGGGTGGGTTAACCCCAATAGGATACGATTCCTGGGTTCGGGAAAAGGGGGGGAGTGTGTGTGTGTGTGTGTGTGTGTATGTATGTGTCACCATGCCTATACTTGACTGATGGGCACTTCCCTAGCTAGCAGTACAGAGCCCCCTCAACACCACAGTACGACACAGTACAATCCCATAAATACAGCCACACAGTGCTATACTACGCGACTCTATTCCACACAATGCTACACTATGAGACACACTGCTACACTATGAAACGCACTGCTACACAGTACTACACAACGCCGCACAACACTCAACCCAGCGGCGCTTAC
>OOFE01048605.1:0-11171 GCA_900323365.1 Monocentris japonica
GGACGGCCAGGTGCATTGTTTACCTGGGGAAGAGATGGCACCAGGATGCACTATGGGAAGAAGGCAAGCCAGCGGAGGCAGTGTGATGCTCTGGGCAATGTTCTGCTGGGACACCTTGGGTCCTGGCATTTATGTGGATGTTACTTTGACACGTACCACCTACCTAAATACTGTTGCAGACCAAGTACACCCCTTCATGGCAACAGTATTCCCTGATGGCAGTGGCCTCTTTCAGCAGGATAATGCACCCTGCCACACTGCAAAAATTGTTCAGGAATGGTTTGAGGAACATGGCAAAGAGATTGAGGTGTTGAGGTGTTGACTTGGCCTCCAAATTCCCCAGATCTCAATCCTATCAGGCATCTGTGGGACATGCTGGAAAAACAAGTCCGATCCATGGAGGCCCCACCTTGCAACTTACAGGACTTAAAGGATCTGCTGCTAACGTCTTGGTGCCAGATACCACAGGACACCTTCAGAGGTCTTGTGGAGTCCATGCCTCGACGGGTCAGAGCTGTTTTGGCAGCACGAGTGGGACCTACACAATATTACGCAGGTGGCTTTAATGTTATGGCTGATCGGTGTATATGTCTAGTTCTCTTGCATTCACAGTGCAGTACTTTATTCATACATCTGCATCAGCTCTGACTAGGAGTGAGGAGTTGCTTGGTGTGCGCTCAGCTCAGCAGCATCACAGGCAGATGGGCCAGAGAAAGAACAGGCCTCCTAAGGGAAAGCTAATGATAGCTGTTCACATCTACTGTACATAGAATAGCACTAATGCAGCTATCAAGCTGTACTACTGCTAGAGGCAACAGACCACAGGCTCTTCCTCCTCAGCTGCACTCATAAGATTACACTCTCAGAAGGAAATGGAGAAGGCTTGCAACAGGACACCAAATGTGGAAATAACCATCCTCACTAATGACAGAGATGTAATCATCACTAACTCTTTTGGAAAGAGGGGAGATTAGTCCCATAAGTCATTTTCCTCCAGAAATGACATGTTTTTAGGATAATAGCACCACTGATTGCTTTATTGCTGAAAACCTTGATGATTCTATCACACACAAAATAAGCCAGAGTCCTGCTTTGCCCTATATATCAACAGTTTGATGAATCATTTTGGATTACTTCAGTTTCTGTGTATCTCAGTATTAAGTTCAGACCTCAATAATACACTCTATGTGTACTGGCTTGGTTATATTGGACTACAGTCCTATAGGAAATGACCCTTGTTTGGGGGTTAATGTAGTTTAGAGTGCAGTAGTGGGTCCTGTAGTGGCAGATGAAACAGAGGGTGACAGTGAGTTGTGAACTACAAGAATGGAGGAGAGAGAGACAGCCTGGCTTTGGCCTCAGATTAGGAGTCCCATAGAGCTTCAGCATGGTCTGTCTGCTTGCCTGTCTGCAGGATATTGGTCATGCGTCAAGACCACCTGCCTGGACACACATTGACTGACAGCAGAGCAGTGCTGAGAGATCCTCAGAGACACGCTCACATAAGGCCAACAGTTCCAGGCTTTGGCTTTATCTTTAAAGCGATATCCTCGGGTAATATGAGGCTGAAATGAACCACTGCACTCTGTTCACTTTCAGTCATGATGGTCAATAATACCATAAATTACTATCATGGCGGACATTGACTAGCATTCGAATGGGGCATATAATTAATGATATTTGTTCCTTTATTGTATGTGTCCAATTTACAAAATAACTTTCCACATAGCACAACATTGGCGTGTCAAATCTGTTTTTAGGGAAGATAATTTACAGCACTAGAGACTGCCTGTTGTTTGAGCTCCTGGGCACAATGTGTTTATTTCTTTTTTGATGAAAACTGAGATGGATGTGTCGCAAGCCTAATTATAGTTTTTGAAAGATGATCCTTCAAGTCAGACCTTGCTATAAAACACACAGCAAATTGGACAGGAGGCTGAGAAAGAATTACAATACATGTCAATTTCCTACAACACCTGTGAATACTGGGCATGGTGCCAGTGATCCAGTGATCCAGTCTGTAACAATGCATCATAAGTAGACCTAAGCAGACAGCTTCATTCTTAACCACTGCCAGTCAGATTGGGTTGAGAAATGAGGATCAATGAGGGCTGTGAAAAATAATTATCTAGAGGGCTTTGTGCACAGTATTTATAGAACAAGCAATAACACACAAGTATTACTACTATTATTAGTATTATTATAACAGACCATGGCACGATTTACACATTTAGATTTCACCAGGATATTCTGTTTACAGTTTGTGTTCTGTGTAGACAAAATACAAGGTTGTCTGTACAAGCATTTCAAATTGCAAGATGAATAGCAGGTATAGATAGTGCACAGAATGAATGATAAACAAGAGTCTTTTGCAAATAAAGCCCATTGCAAGTGCTGTGTGATGTAAATGATTTCAACTTGTCATCACGTTATCTATCTGTGTTGGCTATTTCAACTCAAGTTAATAGTTATATTTAAGTATTTAGTGTTACAGCATTTTACTATGGCATATGGGAGTGTGTCAGGTCAGCATTTCAACATTTTTCAGTCTTGCATTATCTTGCTGAGTGAATGAAACCAAGGCAGTAGGCATGACCACAGTATCTCGGCAAAAGCAAACTCAGTAGCCTTGAACAAATGAAGAAAATACTTGCTGATCTGATTCATAACTCCTGTCACAATGACCATAAACCTGACAAAAAATGTGTCCCTGTTATTCTCACCATTTACTATCGCCATCTTTGTTTTGAGCGGTAGGTGCACCTCCAGCTAGCTCTTCTAGGTCAGCCTTCAGCTCCAATACCAGGTGAGCTTTTCAGCTCCCAAAGCTAGCAGGATAGATTTCCAGCTGACTCTCAGGTTGGTGCAGCTCCTCTCCTTCCTCCCTTCTCGACTGAGACACAAACACAGTTAAAATGGGGTACTAGATGCAGGGAGAACTAGCCCACCAGCTTGATTCTCTCCTGAATCCAGCCCTACGGTCAAGCATGGTGGTGGGAGTGTCATGGTCTTGGGCTGTTTTTGGAAAACTTGACATCATTAAGAGAACCATGAATTCTGAGGGATACCAGAGAATTATATAGAGAGCTAAAGCTGGGCTGAAAGTGGCTGTTCAACAAAACCATGATCCTAACCATTCAAGCATATCTACCAAAGAAGAAGGGAGGCTCAGGAAGAAGAAGTTTTGTGTTTTAGATTGGCCAAGTCAAAGTACTGACCTAAATATTGAGATACTGTGGCAGGACCTGAAGTGGGCTGTTCATGCCCGAGTTGGCTGAGTTCTGCAAGGAAGAGTGGGTGAAAATCCCTCCCTGTTCAAAACTGAATAAAAATCTCCTTTGCTGACTGACATGAAATACTTGTCCTGTGGGGAAAGTGAGAAACACAAGCCAAATTTCCATTCCAAATTTTATCAAACAAGCATGACTTGGAACCAAGACCTGGAAAAAAAACATTCACTTGCAAATAATTCTAGGTATCATACACAAAATCAGAAATTTGGTTCATCAGAAATGTCTTTTACAATTGTATTATGGTTTGACTTACCCTTACCTCACATAGGCCTCAACAAAGATTAGCTACTTTGAGTAGATCTAATCTAGCTCTCTTAAACATAACTATAGTATGTCAAACCTGTATTTTAAAGTCTAAATACATACATCAACCAGAATCTCTTCCATTGTGTGTGTGTTTATGTGTGTGTGAACAGTAAAGTTTGAATTAAGTCCTATACGGCCTCTCATAGATCTTGACTGTGTAATTGCTACAATCACTTTGCCTGCGAATCTACAATTCTCAACAATTTCAAATTTAAACCCAGGAAGTGTCTACATGAACTGTGTTGCTAACACAATTCATATTGTCTCTTTCTATCCTCTGTTCCTGCACACTGACACACACACACACGCCAACACACTCACATATGGATCTTCTCAATTATTACCACACTCACCTTCTCTATGATTTCATTATTTATTTTAATTTCTTCATATTTATCTTGTAATTTTATGAATCTTTGTTTCACCACTTTCCACCATCTACTTCTGTTGATATGTAGATGTAGATTCTGTTTTCCAATCCAGCTGTGTCTTTGATTGAGATGTTCTTATAACCCGCCATTGTTTTATCTCACCTGCAAAAATCTCATGTTTATTTTATCACTGTGTGGTAAAATGTCCCATAAAATCCCATAAAAGACTAAAAAAAAAAACATATTATTCAGTTACCATGATGTTTTCAAATGTACTATGTGTGCATTGAAAGTTTGATGCTGAGTAACATCAATGTCAGCCATGGTTACAAGCAAAAACTGTGCACGGCCTTATTCGTTGCAGCATATACTCTCAGTCTCTGTGGGCAAGGCTGTACAATATCTGCACATCCACCACCAGTCACTCTTGGCCCGTGTCTCTCCAGCCCTTCCATCCATCCAAGCGATGTTTTCCCCCCGGGAAGCTGCTTGGCTTGCAGCTTGTTCTTGCCTCCTTTGCAAAATATCCTCAGGAGTGTATTGCGGTTCGACAATAATGGCTGAAATGTGGACTCTGATAAAATGTGGTTGGTTTAGATGATGGTATTCGTCTCTGCAGCTATATTTACCTCAGCTTTTAGAAATAAGCAGAGTTCTAGCTAACTTGCTAACTGGCTAATATGCTATGTGACCCCCATCACAAAACAGCCCTGCCCCTGGGAGGGGGAGGCGTGGAGTCAGCAGAGAGCTGTCAGTTGCAGTTTTCAAATTCACTGTGCAAGGATTTGTGACCTAAATTTGACAAAATCTTGAAAACCAAACCCAAAACAAAAATGTTTTCAGCACAATAACTGACCACTGTAAACTTTTTCCAACGCTATTGCATATATATAACTATATATATATATATATTGGTGTGTCTGCTCATTACCATTAAAACTGTGCCTGGCAATGGCAGACAGAGATCTTAAATATTCCCACATTCCCAGATTGTAGTTTTTCTTTTGAGGCCTAAAAAATTGAAATCGACTTGTGTGTGAGATGAAGCTGTGTGTGAGTGTGTATGGGCTGGGGGAGACAGCCCACGTGTAAAAACACATTCCAAGCATTCCATGAAGGATTTATGGAAGGATATATGACACTTCTCCTTTATGAAGCCCACCCATCAGATGTGCCACCCGTTATAAAAGTTAAGCACCTTAGCCCAAGTCTGAATACAAATACCTTTCCCTACGAATATCATGGCTTATCTAAAGAACTGGTGCACATGACTTTAGTCTGTCAGCTATGAGTTGCAGCTCAACATGTATTTACTGTCTGCCCTCTCTACTGGTAGACAGATAGACATATTGACACTTTTCCCAGATAGCTACAGTATGTCTGTCTATGTCTGTCTGTTCCCAGGGGTTAGTCTAGAGGGGTCATTCTCAGTATGTTGCAGTTTGTTATTGTGCACAACTGTAAGATTCAATCACAGAGGTTATCAACTCAAAGAAACACATCCACATCTGCACTGTCATAAATGTGTTTTTTAATGAGGTTGTTGGGAGTGGAGGGGGGTTGGATTGTGTGCCTGTGTATCCTGCCTCGTTTCTCCTGCAAGTTTCTAGTAGTCTGCAGTCTAAAGAGAGGTGAGGACATTCTTGCTTTGTGGCTCAGCTCTATCTTCACCACCACGGCCCGATACAACGCCCACATGACTGCAGCTGCTGGTTAGATTTAAATGGAAATGGAAACCCTTGAGAGATTGATGACAACTTCTTTCTGCACAACTCACCAGCAAGCCACTCTCCAACTGTATTGCTCGTTGCATTGAAACTTTTCAGTAAGCACTTGTTATAGCTATGTCTGTATGACATACCAATGAAGTATTCATGGTATGTTGTCTTTTCCTACAAATTTGATCACATGCATGCAGTTGAAGTTTGGAAATCCTTTGCATTTGTACGCATCAGTGTCTAGCCAATAAACATATATATGTATTTGTATATGTATATGTACATATATATGTATATTTATACTCTCTGGTGCATGTGCTGATTGCTATTAAGAACTGCTCCAAGCAGCAGGAGATAAAGGCCTTTGAAAGGAACCTGCCACCAGGATGGAAAGGGCACACTTTACCTGAAGTAGCACAGGAGAGATGTCAGATGTGTGATTTGGCTCTGCTAATCATCGTTCAAGACAGCTCAATGATCAAGGTCCTATCCATACAGAAACGTTGGATGCAAGGGGCATCTGTTACACTCATTTAAGAAATCATTTAAGCACATTCATTTCTTGGAACCTTACATAGGCCCTGGTAGTGCCATCTCCTTTAATAATCTCTTAAAAACTTGAGTACATAAATGGCAGGACACATCTTCATTGCTTGGTGTGGAGGGTGATAAAAATTGATTTCAATATCATTCAATTTGTTCAAACACCAATCAGCAGCATTTCACAGCCTAATTCAATTCCGTTCAAGTTTTAATTCATTTCCTCCTTTTCCAAGTTTTTGTGACTCAACAATTCATATCCTGTTTGATGTATGTGGTTTTTATCAATCTAAGATCAAATAAGATGAAACGTTAATGATCCCTGTGGGTAAATTGGGCTGTATAAGGATACAGGAAAGATTGAGCAAGTGGGATTATGTAAACATACACTAACACATATTAATTGATTTCCCTGTCCATATACTCCTGTCCACCGCTGAAAGCGCCTACAATGGGCACGTGAGTGTCGGAACTGGACCATGGAGCAATGGAAGAAGGTGGCGTGGTCTGATGAATCACGTTTTCTTTTACATCATGAGGACAGCCGGGTGTTTGTGTGTTGTTTACCTGGGGCAGAGATGGCACCAGGATGCACTATGGGAAGAAGGCAAGCCGGCAGAGACAGTGTGATGCTCTAGGCAATGTTTTGCTGGGACACCTTGGGTTCTGGCATTCATTTGGATGTTACTTTAACACGTACTACCTACCTAAACATTGTTGCAGACCAAGTACACCCCTTCATGGCAACGGTATTCCCTGATGGCAATGGCCTCTTTCAGCAGAATAATGCGTCCTGCCACACTGCAAAAATTGTTCAGGAATGGTTTGAGGAACATGACAAAGTGTTCAAGGTGTTGACTTGGCCTCCAAATTCCCCAGATCTCAATCCAATCGAGCGTCTGTGGGATGTGCTGGAAAAACAAGTCCGATCCATGGAGGCCTCACCTCGCAACTTACAAGACTTAAAAGATCTACTGCTAACATCTCCTCCCCAACTCCCCTCTCACCTGGGTGGCAGTGATGGAGAGGCTGGGGAGGGGGCCCGGCTAGGTGAAATGTTCTCCAGTGTAAGACAGCACAGTTTCTTAGTCTGGTTTTAGGGTCAGAAGAGTGCTAAAGTGCTAAAGTGCTAAAACAGGAAACAAGAAAGAAAGTGACAGTACAATTAAGCATGTACATTTAAACAATGACTTAAGAAGTTATAGTAGCTTCTCATCAAGCTACTATAACTTATAGCATATACATGTGTTTTCTATAGTTCCACAACATTCAAAACAATTACGTTTGTGTTGCTTGTGTCAAGGGCTGGCATGGTTAAGAGAAGGAAAGAGCCATGGAAATAGCCATGAAGGATATACAGAATAGGGCAGATGCCTTAAGAATCGTTTTATCCATTTGCACCTTTGCTGTTAGCCTCCACCCTCTCTTCCCTTTCCACTTCACCTCAAATAACAGTCTCCAAGTGTCTAGTTAGTCCTGTCATTCACACTGTGCTAATAAAGCTTATAGAAAATAATGTTTGAGCTCAGAGGAGAGAATGTACTCTGGTCACTGTTGCTGTGGGACTTCTGATGATTATACTGAGTTTTTTAAATTCTAAATAATAGATGATTTGGACCTTCAGCATCAAACGCTGAGTCCAAGAATAGGTGCCCTATAGTGTTTTTACTGATTTGATTTTTTCTTTCTGCTTGCCAGAATGTCCCAGAGTCTTTTGATTTGCTGGAGCGTGTCCATTATACCAGCCAGAAACTGGCAGTTACTAACATGAACTCTGATCTCTGAACATAAACCTGGCCTACAACCTAGCTAGTATAAGCTTCTATCTAAAAGCATTAGGTGTGCAAGGCCCTTATAGGTACAAGGCCCTATGTCAGTGCACCATGTGCCTTTGGCAGAGCTGTGACAAGAGCTTTTGTTGGCTATTTGTGTGTTTTGTGAGTTGTGAGTTTGGCGTGAATATCTAGAGAGAATTATATAAACGTGGTTGAGGTGAAGTCTACCACTGTAGAGGGTTTAACTACTGCAATGTCAACATTGTATTCACATTTATTACTGAAGTTTTCATTGTGAGGCTACATAGTAAAACAACTGAACATTTGGTTATCACACAAAATCAAAGTGAGCTGATTACCAGCCTATACCAGGATAGATGAATAACAATCTATTTTGCTGTTTGTACTGTTTGTAATGTGTAATACCAGGTATGGCAGTGTGGAGGCAGTGTTGAGGTCCTGCCCTGTGCCCGCATCGCCCATATCGAGCGTGCACATAAACCCTATACAGAGGATCTAACGTCTCATGTGAGGCGGAACGCCCTCAGAGTTGCAGAGGTCTGGATGGATGAGTTCAAAAGCCATGTCTACATGGCCTGGAACATACCTCAGGAGGTGAGTGGTGGAGCATTACATTTCATAATGTTGTTTTTAGTACATATCACAGATCTGTTGAAGAAACAGCATGACAACTAGAAGAAGCTACACTCATAGTAAGCAAAACCTTTACAATTTCTTTGTGCATTTACCAATATACAGGATTTGATGTTTACAATCCTACAATCTTGGTGAGCATTCATACAGACACCCAAGTCAGATGTCAGAAAGAACAATGTGCTGACTATAGAAGACATCAGGCTACGCTGTCATAAATCTACATTGTCATCAGACAGGCAGCACCATTCACTAGCCACCCAATCTAAATGTTACAGGGTTGTGTGTGTGTGAGAGAGCGGGTATATCACTGAGGTTATCAAGTGGTCTCCTCCCTTCACAGACGTTTTGTTGAATTAGGTCTACGACACCTCCAGAAGGCTCAACAGTGATTTCTGGCATCCCAGAACCACCTCCCTCAACACCTGCTCAACACCAAATACAGCTAAAGTCACCTGTACCCTCTACCTATGTTTAGGCTTATCCCTAGTTCCCAAAATTACTCGATAGGTTAATGGGACGGCTGACACTTGAAACAGCCTACTCAGCTTGTCTGAACCAGCCCCTGAATCGCTAGTCCTGCCTAGCCAGGAATGTCAAGACAGTGGTTCTCAGTCCTGGTCCTCAAGGCCCACCGCCCTGCTGGTTTTCACTCTAGCCATCTAATGAAGGATTGATTTACACCTGGTACCAGAATACCTGGTAGGACAGAAAACCATCAGTACTTTGCATCCTGAGGACCAGGATTGAGAAACACTGTGCTAAGAGATCAATCAGAATCAGAATCAGAATCAGCTTTATTCGCCAAGTATGTGTACACATACAAGGAATGTGACTCCATTGCTCTCAAGTACTTACATAGAATAGACATATAGCAAAAACAAGGACAACAAAGGACAACAAAGCTGAACAAGCTAGACATAAGCATAAACATTTAACTGCTAGGTACAGATGTAAAATATATATAAAAAAACTATAAAAATTGTGATCATGTGGGATGATTATGTACAGGTTACTTTATATACATGAGGTAGATGGATATGACAGGATATGAATGTATACAGTATCTACAGTATATACAGCGTGCTTAGATTGTATTGACAATGATGATATATTAAAGAAACTATGTTAAAAACTACAATACAACTACAATATAATTAAGAATAAATAGTTACAGTTGTTTGTTTGATGTTACAGGGTTATTGCACAGGGATTGTATCTGACATTGTATGATTGGTTAAGTGTTCATCAGAGTGACAGCCAATATTAGACAACTGTCTAATATTGATCAATAACAATATATGGAAAATATATTAGCTCTACCTTCAACTGATTTCTATCTTCATTAATCTTTGCTTACATTTTTTTTCTATTATTAGATATACTATTATATGTAAAAAACATCAACCTCTTTCATTTAAACAGCTATTCCTTTTTGGCTATTAAACTGTCATGTAGTGCTTCAATGTTGAAATGTTTGAAGGCACACCTGTGTGGTTAAGTTAAGCTTTTGAGGTTTTAAGCAAGTCGTCAATTAAGGTAGATAGGTTACGTAAGGTTAGGTAAATTGCAACGGCAAGGCTTCCCTGAGTGTAACAGTGGCTGTGAGAGGGAACGGAAGTGTGAGAGAGAATGGCAAATAGTGTTTAAGTGATAAGAGGGGAAATCAAAACCCTACAGAGGTTGCACAATATTCTTCAATGGTATGTTCTGTCACCAAACTGGGATACATTTTGAGGCTTATCTGATTCATTTCTCCACAAACCACAGTTAATCTATTTCTGCTTTGTGCGCACGTGTGTGTGTGTGTGTGTGTGTGTGTGTGTGTGTGTGTGTGTGTGTGTGTGTGTGTGTACGCGGATGGCTGTTTGTTTGAATTCAGGACTCTGGGATAGATATTGGGGATATCTCTGAAAGGAAGGCCCTGAGGAAGCGGCTGCAGTGTAAAACATTCAGATGGTACCTGGTCAACATCTACCCTGAGATGAGGATGTACACCGACACCATCGCATACGGAGTAGTAAGCTGCCCCTTCATCACAAATTCAATTCAATGTCTAGAAAAGCAGAAACAAGGCTAAACCATGCCTGAGCAAATCATTTTAATCCCAAACATTTTTCTTTGTCTTGTCTACTCTGGTCCCTCTCTCTGTAAGCGCCACCTGGGTTGGCAGGCTGAAGCTTTGACATACAGTTTTTCTCAGTCGCTTTGGTACATTTCTCAGATCAGAATTGAAATTCACTTGTGCACATCATAAAGTAATTTCTCATTCTTTTGAACAAATTGCAAATGCCTTGGCACATTCATGCAAATGATTATGTACAACTGTCTGCTGTTTCCTACATTATCAATTGCTCATGTTGATCAAAATGTATTATATTGGTTCTCTGTTGAATAGTCTCACCCCCCAAAACATCTAGGCATTAGTTCATTGCATGCAAAATGGTTGAACCAGTTGTCATAATCTGTCAAGCATGTTTTCTATACATTTCTATTAGACTTGTGTCCTGAATT
>OOFE01048608.1:0-19390 GCA_900323365.1 Monocentris japonica
GTTTCCACTGCTCCAGAGTCCAGTTGCGGCATGCTTTACACCACTCCAGCCGACACTTGGCATTGCGCATGGTGATGTGAGGTCGGCCATGGAAACCAATTTCATGAAGCTCCCGACGCACAGTTCTTGTGCTGATGTTGCTTCCAGAAGCAGTTTGGAACTCTGTAGTGAGTGCTGCAACAGATGATTGGCGTTTTTTACGCACTACGAGCTTCAGCACTTGTTGGCCCCGCTCTGTGAGATTGCGTGGTCTACCACTTCATGGCTGAGCTGTTATTGCTCCTCGGCGCTTCCACTTCACAATAATAGCACTTACAGTTGATCGGGGCACATCTAGTAGGGCAGAAATTTCACAAACTGACTTGTGGCAAAGGTGGCATCCTGTGACAGTGCCACGTTTAAAGTCACTGAGCTCTTTACGACCCATTCTAAATTCTAAATGTTTGTTGATAGAGATTTCATGGCTATGTGCTGGATTTGATGCACCTGTTAGCGATGGGTGTGGCTGAAACACCTGAACTCAATAATTAGTAGGGTGTCCACTGACTTTTGGCCATATTGTGTATTCAGGAGTACATCAATTTGATCTCTACATACAGAAATCAGACAAGCTCATCCACCTAAATCAACACTGGATAAGCAGTTTGCAGATGCGGTTATTTGTGTTTTCACTTCTACGAAGCCCAGATCTCTATCTTGTCAACAAAGTTGTGGAAGAAAGAGACAGTGAAGCCATTGCTGTATGGGCTGGGAAAAGGCCAATACAATTGAAGGCATTAAGCATTAGCCGTGGCTGGGATTGGCTGTGTGTCTGATAATGGATCTAGGGGTTCGACACAGGTTACATAAAGAAAACATGGTTTTAGAATTACTTTGATGTTGTTAATCATTGGTTGGTTTTCAGTTATGCTGAAAAAAAACGTTTTTTGGAAAAGCTTAAATCTTGCCAGAACTAGCAAAATTGTGTCTGATAATGGACCCACTGACATTAAGTGCACTGTTAAATGTAACTGTTTATGGTGTGTGCACTTACCTGCGTGCACTAACACAAACCCACCACCACCATTTGGCTTTTGATTCTTGCTTGATACAGAGTCCTGTTGATTGGACCATGAATTGGCCAGTGGAGAAGAGGGCTTCTGCTCTTCAGTACAATTAATTAGATTTTCCATAACCCCTGCATAACTTGACAAGCTTATCACAGCCTATCAGACCCTGGTAAGAAAGTCATTTTGACAGCACACCTGTTACAGAAATGAGAATGCAGATTAGACCTTGTATATATCAGGGATAATACAAGACTAGATAGCCATGAAACATTTTTTATTGACACTACAGAGGCAAAGACCCACAAGCACAGCAGAGTCCATTAAGATCATTTAATATAGTGGTTCTCAACCATGTGCCATTGACACCAAAGAGTATGCATTCAGTTCAACCAAACACTGCAGCAGCTGATTTCACTTTCAATTAATTTGTCCTCTCTGGTAGAAGGTTTACTAATTAGTGAAAACAGCTGGTGTAGTCTTTGGATGGAATGAAAGCCTGCATACTCCGGACCCCCCATGGCACATGGTTTGAGACCCTTCCTATATACTGTATATCAACGTTAGTATTTTCTATTTGTTCACAAAACCCTGCAGGCAATAAGTGTTTCACGTTTATGACTCTTCTCTGTAAAGGTCTAGCTAGGAAAATAAGGTGGTACGATTTTAGGCTGTGGATAGAATTATGGACCATATGATATATGGATTTAATCTTCTAAGAGATCGGTAAATTTCTAGAATGAAAACTGTGGGTTAAAGCGATTGTATTGGAAATACCATTGCCGCTCATCTCAGGCGCCGTGTAGCCAAGGCTCGAATTTGGCTCAGCAGTTTGAGGACACAAACTAACGTTACAGTACATCCTCAAAACTCCATAATGCTAGACAAGCGGAGCTACATGCTGTAATGTTACACAACGCCAAAGACGTAAAGATATCACACTTAACTGTTGGTTAACGTTAACAATGGGAAACTTTCCGGGTGTTGTAATGTGAACTTCAGTGTAAAGTTAGTGTTTGCCAGCAAACGTTACTTACCTAGCTTATGTCCTGAGTCCCATTAATGGCAATAAAGACAAATAACGGAAACGCCCACAGTACTCCGCTAAAGGCAATCATACATTACATAAAAATGTAGTTATTGCGTGGCAAGGTAAAATACTCTTATGTTTTCGTTAGCTTGTTGGCTAGCTGGCTAACACATCTGCAGGAACAAACTCAACTTTCGATTTCTTCTGCCCCTCTACAAGCAAAATAATTAGCTGGTGACCACGAATTTACCTGACATGTTTTTGATCTACACGAAAAAGACAGGCGAAAGCACCTAACTATGACAAACTTTGTATTCGGACACTTTCTCACCTCTCTGTGCTATCCATAGCTAGTTAGCTAGAACGTCCAAAAGTACTTCCTGGTTCACATACACGTTGCTAAGGAAGTGCGTACAGCCAAAACACTGGCCCACGTGTTGCACAAACGCCAGAGTTGCTCAGTGAAGTACTGCGCGGCTACGATGGTTAAACTTCTCTACTGTCTTAGGCAATAAAAGCTTATATATTGTTTTTGTAAACTGACGGTTATGAAGGACCAAAAAATAGAATTAAACTGCAGTTGGTAAATGTCAAATGCCTTTTTATTTGCAGTCATGCCACAAAATAGGCCAATGTAAATACAGCAACAAAACAGATGACACCTACATTTCAAACCGAAAAGTTAAATCTAAAACTTAAAAGTGAAAATGGAAAATTGAAATAGTTAACATAAAAATAAATGGTTGCAAATTTAAAAAAAAGAAATTTGTCTTTGACCCATCTGCAATTGAAGCCTCTCTACTTTTGCAGCTGATCAGCCTTAGAAAAGATAAGAACATTCTATTGTATAGGTTTTGAGTGCTAGGTCTAATATGTTTTTAGTTGAATATAATGAGTAGTAGAGTAGTAAAGCACAACTTACATTTTCAGATGTATTGTTCTTCCCTTGTCTGAATATGCAGAGAAGCAACCACAGTTTCTTTCAGTTTTTTGTAGAGAGGCAGCCTTTGATACCGGAGCAATTGGGTCCTGTAGGTTTCACCCCCTGAATCAAGCTAGAGGGTACTCCAGGGTGCTGCTTTCAATTAAAGGTGGGCATATGGACATATAAATATATCCAGCTAGCCAACTAGTTTGTGAACATTTGGCTGTGTCTATGATTGCAGCCCTTATTCAAAACGCAACAGGTCTTGTGGCTGCATTTTAACTTGCATGTCGGGCTTACTGGGACAACTGGGACATTTTAATCAGAGGTCATCTTCTTTATTCAGGGTCTAATTTTAGTGATAAGTTAGGCTCCACAGCTGCAGCAGGATGCAACTCAAGTTCACAATATCACTTTGCTTTATATGTTCTCCAGAGGAATCCTGGAGGAGTTATTAATGGGAGAGGAGGAGGTGGGCAATTCCAAAAACAGATTTTTTTGCTGAGCCTGTCAGGTAGTAGATCATTAAACCCTGTAGAAAAACATGCAATTAGTGCCTCAATGCAAGGAGTGACTCAGTAGTGCTATAGACAAAAACAGACACATGACCAAGATTAGCTCAAACTTTTAAAAGATAAACACCAATCATAGTTGTATTTTCCAGGCCTATTCAATTCTGTCTAGACATGACAATGTTTTATTGTCAAGGCCCATTAAAGAGAAATGAAAGTGAACAGCAGAGGACATGACTCCAATAGTAATCATACACCGATCAGCCATAACATTAAAACCACCTGCCTAATATTGTGTAGGTCCCCCTTATGCCACCAAAACAGCTCTGACCCGTCGAGGCACGGACTCCACAAGACCTCTGAAGGTGTCCTGTGGTATCTGGCACCAAGATGTTAGCAGCACATCCTTTAAGTCCTGTAAGTTGCGAGGTGGGGCCTCCATGGATCAGACTTGTTTTTCCAGCACATCCCACAGATGCTCGATCAGATTGAGATCTGGGGTCTTTGGAGGCCAAGTCAACACCTTGAACTCTTTGTCATGTTCCTTAAACCATTCCTGAACAATTTTTGCAGTGTGTCAGGGCACATTATCCTGCTGAAAGAGGCCACTGCCATCAGGGAATACCGTTGCCACTTGGTCTGCAACTATGTTTAGGTAGGTGGTACGTGTCAAAGTAACATCCACATGAATGCCAGGACCCAAGGTTTTCCAGCAGAACATTGCCCAGAGCATCACACTGCCTACGCCGGCTTGCCTTCTTCCCATAGTGCATCCTGGTGCCATCTCTTCCCCAGGTAAACGACGCACACGCGCTCAGCCGTCCACATGATGTAAAAAGCACCGAAACAGGCACCTCTGTGTTTATGGTCTAAGTAGGAGTTGCATGGGTGGACCAAAACAAGCACATTCTTTAATCATAATATGTAGTGTAATGTTGTTTGTTTTGGATCGAGTCAACAAAGATGAAAGGGAGCTGTTGAGCCATTAAAGGAGAGAGAGCTGGGGCCAGGGTGCAGACATGGAGTGCTGAAGAGGGGCCCAGCCAGTCTTTAGGGGGTGGCTTTAGTATCGCATACCATCTAATCTCTGTGGAAACTATGTTTTGTTGTTGTGGGTGCTGCACAGAAAAAAAAGTCTTTTGGGCAAGGCCAGGTCCGGTTTTCATAGACATATTCCCATATGTCTGTTGGACCATACAGATTACAGACATGATGCAGTTGTGGTCATTTCCACTGTTAATACAGTGAGTTTTGATTCATGAAACAAATTCAAGCTTGCATAGGCTACATGTGACTCTAACTGAGCTATGACATTTCTCCATCAAAAACACACACATGATTTAATGAGAAAAAAAGCCCCTCACCAATGTAATATGTCATATGCTATATAACAGCATGTGCTGTGAAGACTGTTGTTAAAACAAAGTCCCTGGGGAAAATGACCTGAAATCACTACAAGGGTACAGTTAGTTTAATTCAAATGGAAGTATGAGCCTCACCCCACAGGTCCAATGGACCAGAGATCTAATGCAAATAACTGGAAGAGAGTACATTTACTTTAAGAGGCTAAATTTTGAAAAATTATTATTATTATAGGTTAGGGTGAGATCATTTTTTGACCTCGAATGTGCGGTTGCTGTTGGATAAAGTATCTGAGGAGTTATGGCACAGTTCGGAGTGGGGCAGCTTCGTAGAAACGTAGGAGTAGTGAAGCCAAGATGTCAGCTTCAGTGATGTGGGTGTTGGGGCAGCGCTATTTCTGCGATAGCATTTTTGTTGTGCATTCTGTGAAATTTTAGTTAGTCAAACATTCTGGTACCTGCTCTGGCATCATGGAGCCGCTGCACAGGCTCATTTGGATGGGTAAATGTGGAGCTACCTGGATAGCCAGAGGGAACACTGAGGATTCTGTAGTTCAATGATTATGTTTTGGTGTATTTTAGAGCACTGTGAGGATGGAGTGGTGTTGTAACTTGGAATTTTCTGAATGCTCGAAATGGAATCAAACCCATGCTGATAGACTTTACCTGCAAAACTGCATACATTTTTTTTTTTTTTTTTGTAGTAATAACAGCTCTAAACTTGATGTCCACGTTTTATGCTCATGTTTTACTTTTATTGTTGTTTTATTTGAAAACAAAAGTGAAAAATTACATATCGCCGATATGTATATCATGTGAAAACCCCATAACTCCAATCTTTCTCATGTTTTAACTTCAGTTGAGGGATTTCATAGTCCTCTATGGGTTGAGAAAGTTCTACCATCCTTGGTCTCATGAAACCTTTTCAAAACCCAACAGATAAACTCAAAAATGTATGGAGGTCAAGCTGGAAACAGTTGTTTTTCTTAGTTCCTGAAAAGTTTACATTTTGGAGATAGAAGAGGTTTTCACTGGACACTGATAATATGTAGGATTTATAGTGCAGGAACAGGAGATGAAGCGCAACAGACCAACACTGTGTGGGAATTTTCTCTAAAAATGAGACGTCTGGGTTCATACATAGAAGCCATAAAACTTGGGACCAAACGCTCTTGCTCATCTGCTTTGATATGTTGAACATCTATCCATGGTAAATCTTTTAAACTTGAGTTCAGCTAGCGATCAGTGAGGCATTCCCGCTGGTTAGAGGGGAAAGAGCAGGCACACTCTGGTGTAAAGAGACAGGCTACACGAGGGCTTTGTTAAACAGAGTAAAATAAACAGAGGGAGCCGCTGCAACACATTTTGCCAAAGCTACAACCCACAGGAATCCTACAAGAAAACACTCACAATGTGATGCTTTTTAAATCCAACCCAAATCCATTTTGAGCATACAGACTAAATAAACTAACACTCAGTGGACCACTATATCCACACACATGGGTCCAAATATATCACAACGTATCTGACAAATTACAAAGGCTCCTTCAGAATTGCACCAAAATGAATTACGAAATACTGGTGGCAAGTCAAGGATTTAAAGGAGAATATCCAGTATTTGTATTCATGAAGAAAATACTTCCCAAAGCCAGAAATAAGAAACTTAAGACAGTACAGTACAGTACAGCCTAGAGCTGGTGTGCTCACATTTACTGGGAGCCGAGGGCATAAGAAGTAAATGTCCTTGCCCTTTCTTGCCCAAGTGCCCCTCTCAGATTTAAACAGGTGCATTAGTGCTTTCTAGGTGCTCGGGTGGAGAGGAGGATTTGGGTGGGGGTTCTGCATGATTGGAGTGAGTAAAACTAGGTTGATTTAAAAACTCCCTTGGTTAACACCAAAGCGCTGTGGTAGCACAGTGTTGTTGTAACTAAGAGAATCACTGAAATATTTCATTCATGTGTTGACTTAACGACTATACTACAAATCACAGAGCTGTTTCCTGGTATGTGAAAGTACCACACACCAAAGTAGAGCTGGCTCAGGCTCAGACCTAAAAGTGTTACGCACAAGCAAACCAACCAACCAACAAATGAATACACAGAGGACATGAGGAGCGCCTATAATATGTCACCTTTGCCTTTTCAAATTCATTCTCTATGGCACTACATCAGATTCTAGGGGCAGGACCAAGAACAAAATATTATAAACAACTTAAATGATTATTACCTTGTCAATACAATGTCTATAAAGCAAGAAATTTTTAATTCAAAATTACCTTTAAAACTAGTTGTTTATTTTCTGATGTATTTTAACTAAAAATATGCAACCTTATTATTTTTAGAATAGCAAAAAAGCAATATTTCAACAAATGGCTCTGTTAATCACAAAGTACTGAGTTATTGAACACACTGAAACTGAAGAAAAGTATTTTTTTTTTTTTTTACTATTCAGTAACCAGTAATACCTCCTTTTTAAACTACAAAAACAAACTACATGGCTGAGCTTTGCCTTAGGATGTTCAGCATTTAAACCAGCATAAAGATTTTTTTTTTTAATAATTGTGTATCAAAGTAAGCCTATGCACAAACATGCCAGTTTCTACTGAGTTACAGGATTTATTTGGATCTTTTTGGTTTTTATCAGAACAGTGTGACATTGCTTGCAGCTGTGGAACAGATGAGCAAGATATTTGACAGGATACAATAGATGATATGGACAGACAAATGTTTGACTAAGGAGGTTGAAAAGAAGCCGCACAAACCACCATATGACAAATGACCGAGGATTTCATGTTAAATAGTGGTCACCGTGGCAGAGACAGAATTCAGCGATCACAGCACAGATGCTCTGCCAGTGGGGTGCAATAATAAACTATTTCCATCTCAAAATACGTCATAACCATGCAACACATGTTTACAGTTTTATTGATATGTGATAAACATCTGTGTCCACGTAGTTTGACTGAGGAATGAGGCTGAGTTTCTCAGAGTAATTACCTTTACAAACTCTCCACAGGATTTAACATGCTTGGTATGGATGCATACAACTGTCTGTCAAACCTCATCAGGGGCTTTTGATCGCAGATGTTTCCTTTAGCTCATTCATTGGTGCCTGACAAGATATGAGAAATGACTTAAGCATCTGATAATTTAAGGCCTCCCATTGATAACCTTAAATGTACCCAGCAATTAATACGCTTTACTATTGTTATTATAGCACTGATTGAGAATAGACACGATGACATAATCCCAGCAGGCAATTTATCAAATCAAATAGTCACTTAAAATCATGTGCTTAAGGATATTGACACAAGAATATCTATAAGCAATAATTGCCGTAATTATAATTCCTACGACCTGAGGGCTTACTTTGAGATGAGATGGTTTTTGTGTACTACTCAGTAGATAATTGTTTTGTTTGCTGTAATTACGTTGCTATGATCACAAGTGGGCTTTGAAAACAAATCAACAAAGAGCTAGAGTGATTTAGATGATGCAGTGACTTTGAGGTACAGCCACTGACTTAGAGATAATCTCCGAGCACTGTAACCATGACAATAACAATGGCCTACGCAGTCTCACACAAATAGATCCTACTCTGTTTGCAGGGTAAGCCTGTATACTCCAGAGCTGTCAAGGAGAACTATTCACTGGACAAAGGCAGCTAAGTCTCCGTCTGTTCTAATGTCTTTTTGCTGCTCATCAAACATGATGCTGTTTGGAATAAACCTTTTGAAGAATGAGAAGAACCGTAGCAATGGAAGCAGTGTGATGTGTAAAAGATGTCCTGATAGATACATGTGACTATTCTCTTTTCGCTTGCCCCTTTGCGCTTGCCTCCACGGGGAGGTCAGAGGTCAGGGTCAGCTAAAGAACAGCGCCCCTGGAGCTGCTAGGCATTCAGTTCCTTGCTCAAGGACACTTCAGTAGGACAGATACTTGCTGGCAAGGGGCTTGAACCTGGGTCTCTGGTTTGAAGGATGGTCTGACTCCTCACTACACCACCCGGGGGCCCAAACACAACATTTTGATTATTATAAGTTGGTATAAATTTTACTGATTTCGATTTTCAAAATCTGTCTGTGTGTAACGCTGTTTATAATGCTGCAAGGTCGACATCTAGTGGTTTGATTTAAACAGTACAGAGGGCCTCTTCATTTAAAATCTCACCCTTGTTTATATACAGTATATGGCAGGCTAAGGTGCTTTGAATTTGGCATTCCCACCGTGCATTATGGGCTCTGGTCACAAACAAAAGTAGATGTTTCATTATGGTTATAATACAAAGGGCAGTGATACACGTTACCCATATTTTGTGAATCTGCATTAATTAATGGAAGTGGAAACTAATTAAGATATTACAAGGACAAATTAGGAATTTCTGTGCCACATGTGAGAGCTGAATTCTCTGTCTCAATTTCCTGGAAAGGGCACAAGCTCAATGAGATAAAGATTTTTAATTTGACTGCGAGAGGTCTGACGAGCACCGTGAGAGAATTTTGCCAGTGTAATCCTGGAATAAGTACATCTATTTGCACATGGCAGTTTAACACAGCTTTACCAGTGATGCACTGGTAATCAAAAAGATGAGTAAACTGACCTCCATTCAGTGATTAACACAAAATGACTAACACCAATATAACCGTAAACAAACGCACAAAAAGTTCAATCTTATAATTGGATTATTTTTCTTTGGAAGGAGTTGTTCTTCCCTTTTTTAATCCCCTGCTATGATCAACCCAGCACTGACTATATTGATGTTTATGTCTTTGGGATTGAAGACATTTTTCTCTCTCAGATACTGTCAGTAGATCTAGGAGCAGATGGGTCTGGACCAGAGCAGAGCTGACACAGCAGATGACAGACGGTGGTCTCTGGAACCAGGCTCTAACACATGACAGCCTATCTTACTGACCAGATCTGGTCTACCCTGTGAAATAGATAATTGTCCTCTACCATGAACAAGAGCGGGTTACCATGCGTCAGTCTCCATTTGTGTGTTTATTTGTTAGCCACACACCATATCTTGGCTACTACTGGCCCAATTATGATGAATCTTGTGTGAATGATGCCCCATGAGATCCACCATTTACAAAATTACACTGATTAGCCTAGGGGAGCCATAGCAACTAATGAAAAAAAGAACAAGCATATTACCTGCCTTTTCAGGGCTACCATATACCATCATGAAATTCTTTATATAATATGGGATACATGGAGGCCTATAAGCTCCTTAGATGTTCCAGAAATTAAGACATTTGTCTTCCACATTATGGAAATTTTAATTGTTACTGTTGAACACAAAAGCAGTGCTACATCATTTGTAGTTAAGATTTTTACTGTGGATTTTTTCCCTCTGAGAATAACAGCACATTTCACATTCACGGCCAGAGTTTCTCTTTTATCTATTGAATCATTATTCTGTTCGCTTGGGCTGTTTTAAGAATAGTACATGGTTTTTAATGATAGGAATAGTTTAATGTATGAAATTGAAAATATAAGTAGGTTACAAGTAACACGATAATTGGGCTGTATGAATTATAGTGTGAATTCCTGTCTCTCTTCTAAACTAGAGAGAATAATTCAGGAGGGAGGGCTAGTACTACTAAGTCATGTGCACCCTATATTTTTTTCGCTGCATGGTGATCAAAATTCACAACATGATGCAAACATATCGCCTTATATCGTCTAACATACATCTGATAAAAAGAAACCTTGCCTATTCCCGCCTTTTAAAGTTTCTGAACTATTTCCTCACTACATTTTAACGCAGCGACTCAACGTCTCCTTAAAACGTGTTCCATGCAGTGTACACCCGAGTGGCCCGGCGTTGCTAGCCTACCACCTCACACGCCAAGGGGATGAACCGTCAGAAACAGCTTACCCTGGCTGCAGAGCGTGTGGGTCTTATTTGACTGACACGTTAGTTGGCCCAATTGTACACCGGCTTCCTTGTTCCCGACAGCCAATCATTGGGCCAAGATTCGTACACATAATTTACGGCGCTATCACGGTAGGTTGCGTGGACTGAGGTCCATAGAAATTTGACAGTTTCACAGGTGAGACATCGTCCAGAGGCTGTTTCACTTTCCATTTCAGTTTTCCGGACCACATTCGCTGTGAGCCTGGGGTTGCCACAGTCAAAAAACAGTCATTCGAAGTCCAATCATTCCGGCAGCATGAGCAAAAAGAAAAAGGACTGGAAGACTGAAAAAGGTAAGGCTTGTTTTGGGGTACTAAAATCTGAAGGCTATCATCATCTTTATGGCAGACAGCGTGAATCCTATCCATGCCATACGCTTGACAGCCACTCTCGCTGTCTCCCCCGTGTTGTTGTTATACTATACCTTATTATTATGACATTTCGGTAATCCGATATGGTGTTTAAACAGATGTTGTACTGATGCGCCTCTGTTTGGTAGCCGTTAATCTATGGTTGACATTCGCAACAACACTGTCACATAGTGCCTCTTGTCTGGGAATTAGCTTGCACTCAGTGTGCTCGCTGCTGTTTCCAGAGTCCTTATTTTACCTGTTAGACTATAGAAGAAGATATCCTGCCTTACAACTGTTGGTGCACCAACATTAGCCTATTGAGTTGCTAACAACCTACTGCTCAGCAACTAAATAAAGTCACAATACTGTATCTAAACAGTACTCGCACAGCTGCATAGCATAGAGGAATGGGGATGGTTAGTAGTTAAAACACAGACAGTTTCTCTATTTGCTCACAAAATAAAAACATATTGATACTTACTCATAGTAATGCTAGGTATTATTGCATACATATTATTTCAATCGGTTCAGTCACTTTATTTATTCCCATGCAAGGAAAAAAACATCAGAGACAACATGGCACAGAGCCATAGATATAGGCCTGCTGTACTCAAACGGGCAGTTCAATTAATATCTACCTTTGCCTCAATTATTATTTAATTTTGGTTATCATAATTATTCCCCTGGTCTGAAAATACTGCAGTTTAATCTGTGTCGTGTCATCAAGCCCACTGACTCATGACCTGTTCTGAGCCTATGGGAAAACATTTTTTATGTTCAGCAAAAAGCTTAGAGTAAAGGTAATAATTACTCTTAGCCAGCCATATCCCAGTTGAGCAGGTAGCAGCATGGAATGAACATCAAAGTAAATCAGATTTCATATTCTGAACATATGCCCCTCTAGCACAAATTGCTTTAAGAGAAAATTAAGGGAAAATCTCAAAATGTGAGAGAAATTCTGAAATTTAAGGACTCATTTAATGAAGAATTCATTATTTCAATATGATGATAGTTAATTGGCACGAGTTAAGTCTTTGGGATCAGTGAAATTTGAATATATAGTTACCACTAAAGATATATTATTGTGGTGTTGTGACCAACTGTTGTATGTCCTTTGGCAAAATCAACCTCATTACAAGGGAGCCAAAAAATTTACCAGGGCCGCTGACTATTCTGAACTTTCTGAAAACACAACAAAATGTAGCAAAACTAAACAAGAAAACAGGAAACAGGAATTATTGTTTAAGGGACTATATAATGTGAGATGTGGCGCAATAGGCAATTATCGCTCATTTGGTTTTGCTATTACTAGAATTCTGTTTAGGGATGTCAACCACACGCTGATGATTGGCTTTTCTATCCAGAAGTACTGTCATATGGGATTTAGTGTGTGTGACGTTGTGGCTCCGGTAAGACAATTTTGTCTATAGATATTATTTAAACACATTTTTAACCCGTTCTGTTCTCATGACAACTAGGCTAAGCTGAGGGATTCTAAGACATCTTAAAGTTCAGCAGAGTGATGAACCACTGTAGCCCAAAGAGCACTGCTGTGTTCAAGGACCCAAAAACTGCCTTTTATTCATCCATGTAGAATAAAAGCAGCCTTGGGAATGACAGGACAGGGTGAGAGGGAGTGAAAATACAGAAGGGGTAGGAAGGAGTCAGACTAAGCTATCATGGGAAATTGCCTGAGGATGACCTGAGGAAGCACATATTTCTCCTTAAAATATTGACAACGACTACTGCTTCAATTTTAGGCTTGGCCTTATGTAAGAGGTATGTCTCATAGTCCACAGTATGGGCACTGGCTTATTTGTGTAGCATTGGTTTCAAGGAGAAACAAATAATAAGGGTTAAGCTTGTTTAAAATAACAGCCCATTTCTGTCTTAACAAAACAGTGGCAACTTGAGGCACTTTGGCTGGCAGTGGAGATGATCATGGGGACAGAACCAGCAAGGATGGGGTAGAGCAACAGCTGTGTGATACATTAATGTCAGCTAGTGAAGTTGCAAATAAATATAATCAAATTCCTATAACCAAACAGCACACACACCACTGTATGACATAAACCTCAGGCATGGGGGGGATTAGTATCTTAAACATAGATATGTATAAGATAAGTAATTATAAGAAAGTCAGTTTCTCTGTGTAGTTGCATTGTAAAAAAGCATCGTGCTTGTTACTCGCTCAGAGCAATGCAAGTTGCATGCACATCAATTCAGTCATTTTACTATAACATTATTTAGAACATACAGAGCTGTGTCATTAATCAGTGGGAAGTCTCGGGACGTTGGCTGGTAGTAGTGATGAGCATCAGGTCACAACCAACGAGGATCGCAGGGTCAGAGGAGGGGTAGAGCAGTGTAGAGGTAGAGCAAGATAGGATGAACTATGCAGGGTGCAGTGACAGCAGTGTAGTGTAGTGAGTGTAGTGTTTCAGTGGTTCTCAGTGCCATGGAGACTCAAGAGTACGTAGGTTTTCATTCCAACGAATTGCTACAGCAAACAAGTAGTCACAATTAGTGTAGCTCCAACCAGAGAGGAGGAACTAATGAGTGAAATCAGCTGGTGTAGTGTTTGATTGGAATGAAAACCTGCATACTCTTGGGTATGACACATGGTAACTTGAGAAGCACTGGTGCAGTGACTGGGGAGACCACCATTCAATCGGAGTACCAGCGTTCAAGTCTCTGGCTGGCAACCATCCGCCAAGACATGCTGAATCCCTACCACCTCCGGGGGGGGCTGTTCTGTAGCCGACCCTGCGCCCAGTCTTGTGGAGGGGTGCGAGCGAGAAGAGAATTTTGATGCAGGGATCAATAAGTATCATATTATTCAAAACACTGGGAGGGGTGGGGTGGAGCACAAGAGATGAGGAGCAGGACATGGCAACCAGTGGTGTCATGAGAGGAGTCCTGTCAGAGACCAAACACACTCAGGGCAGGACCAGCGACGACTGCAGATAAATGGGGGTGGTGGACAGGTGACCAACAGGAACAACACTGGGAGACAGTCTGGGGCCACAGGGGCTGCAGGATGACATGCAGGAAAGGAGAGAAATAGGACATTTAGTCAATGGAGATGTTTATGGATTTCATTGGAAATGAATGTTAGACTTGTCATTTTATGTTAGACTTGTCATGTCTATGCCTTTGCCAAGTTTCTTCCTCCTTCTTATCACCATCTCTCTTCAGACCATAGCACCAGCATTTATTCATTCTAACATTTACGATCACTGTCTTCCACAGAGAGACTGCTCCGTCTAGAACAGGAGGAGAGGCGCAAGGAGTATCGTCGCCATGATTTCATATCTCTGGACAAGATTCCGACCTGGAGGCAGGGATGTAAATGTAAGACAGACAGCTCATTGCCTGAGTCATTCAAAATCTGTTGGGTATGGCTGATGAATTGACAAAGTACGGCACTGTTCACACAGCAGAGATGAAATACAGTTATGTAACAATTACAGTGCCTTTGACATTTTTACTTGACATTTTAGGCATTTAGCTGACATTCTTGTCTTGAGCGACATAGAATCAGTGCAGTAGTAGAATCATCGTAAATTCTTCAACATTACAAGCAACCAATAGTAAGGATCAAGGGTCAGCGCTGTAGTGCCCTTGAATGATCAAGTAAGAGACAAGTAAAAGAAATAAAAAAAGAGTTATGGAGAGACAGAAACTGAGCAACTTACATTATTTTTATTATATTTAGCTTTAATTATACCTTAAACGAGAGTAAGCCGATTCCTCAACGTACTGTACATTTGAATATGACGAGTGAAGAGAGAGGAGGAGGTGGAGAGGTGTGACAGGACAGCATAATCCAGACATAAACTTGGATTAGTGCCCATGTTATCACGAATAGAGGAAAGAAAGATCTGTCGTTTACATAGTCGGGTATAAAGAAAAGACAGATACTTTTCAATTGTATGTCAAGCATAGAAGAAAGGCAATAGAAATTTAAGGCAACACACAAAATCAAATAGCCAACAAAATGACTCTAACCTTAAATCTCTAAGGCTGCAATTCAGGGTTGGGCTTAGTCAGCACAACAGGGAAGTAATACCACAATTGTTAACTTGCCTATGAGGTACTCATCTGGGCAGCTGTATGTCTGGTCTCCCTGAAAAAAACCCACAATCATTATTACTATTCTGTGTAATAATAGGTGGTCAGCTGTGGATATGAATGAATCTGTAATAATTCAAATTTGAGTGAAATGCCCTTTGACTGAATTCATATTTATTATTTTTCTTTTCAAGTTGCCACACACCCTAGCTTGCTGATAATATGTGAAAGACGTTAATTATATAATGTTGATCCTTCACAGTTAAACTGAGAAGGGTTAGACAGGTCAACTTGTATAAAGTAAACAGATTAACAAATAATTTTCAAAATATTGGTAATAGTAAAAGATCCAAATTAGAAGCACATCACTGATGATACAATCTTGTGTGAGAAATAAATACAATGCATTATTATGTTGTATTTGGCTGTCTGCATGGATATCTACATGTCAGCAATCTGAAGTTGCAGCTGAGCAACTGAACTGAGCCTATTCATCCACTTATATCCAGTAGAAACAAATGTATTAGCTTGTTTATTATGTTAAAATAAAACAAGCCTTCTGAGCCAATAGCAAAGCCTGGATTGTGATGGTGAACTTCCCTTGTTAGGCAAGATGCAATGTGGAAATCACAAAGAACCCGATTTCTGGGGAAGATGACCACAGTCATAAATTTACCAATACACAGGATTGGATGTAGCTGTTCCTTGTGATATTAAACTAGGCGGGTGCTTCTGTATGAATATGATTTGGATCTTAGAGGAATGGGAAAGTGAAATTATCACATTTTACATATCTACATTCTTTGTTGTCTTTGCCTAAACCCAACCCACTTTTTGTAATTACAGGAAAGTGCTGAGTTAAAGGGGACGTGCAATACAAATAGGAATATCCCATTTCAACGATAAAGTTTGTCAGCCCAGGGGACAGGCACTGAAAATGGATAACGTCTATATTTTGGATGCAATACCCCTCTCAATAAGAGTTAAGCACCCATGTAGGCCAACTCCTTAGGCCATTGCCTAAGAACAACAGTCAAACTCTGACCTGAACCAATGAAGAGGGAGCAGGTCAAAGTCTCATTTAAAAAATGTTCTTTCATGATTATCATGAAAATCCCTTCGAGCAGTTTGGTAGGATAAGCATCAGAAAAGCACAAAGTGACAAAACGACCTATGCTTATAGCAAGCAGCTCAAAAGAAACATAGAACGTACTTTATGCTTATGACAATTCATTTAACACTGATATATTTGGAGAAAAATCTACACAGGCCACCTTTGATGAAGCAAGGTAGTATGGCACTTTGTTTAGGCAAGCCTGGTAGATGAACAAGGCAGCTGCGATCTGTGAAAGCTACTTTGAGATGTGATTCACAATCTTTCCATTTTGTTTACACCCTTATTTACGTTGCAGTATAAAGTGTCTCGTGATACACCTGCGAGAACGTTCATTTGAGGCATCATCACCTTTGACTGGAAATATTAGTTGTGTTTTTAAGCACATTTGAGAACGCATCATAAACCTCTGTATCTATACAAAGGGACTAATTTACCACATTTCACTCACATGGATCGCACTCATGTGATGTTTTTATATCTCTTGGTGTACTTTGTTCTTGAATTTCTGCTATTGTAATCCTGTAATGAATTGAGGTGATCTTTTTTGTGTCCCAGTGAATGAAAAAGAAGAAGGAAAGATGCTGACAGGTGGAGGGGGAGTGAGTGACACAGTATCTCTCTACAAAGGAGACATCACCATCTTGGAGGTGGACGCCATAGTTAATGCTGGTAAGAACACTGAAACTCCTGCAACTATTGGAGGTTTGCCGCTTGCAGACATCTGAGGGCTTAAATTGTCCTTGGCTGCCCTCTAGTGTCACAATTCAGAAAGTGCTGCTTCCTGAGACATTGCACAAGAGAAGTGCAGTATAATTCATTGACACAAATGTTTATGTGGATATTTGATCTCACTCTAGGTTATAATACAGTGACTTTTTAGAATATTTACTGACTTTTATCAATTTCTTAGATTTATTAACTTTCAAATTTCCCTGCAACTCTAACTTGCTCCAATGTAGTGCAACGCTAACTATTTAATTAATTTAGAACCATTTGACGGTTCCCCCCTTCTTATCGCTTCTTTCACTTATGTGGCAGAGCATGTTACAGTGATTAGTGGTCACATAACAAATGCTGCTGTTGGGGAAAAAAACACGGTAAAGCTCTGTTATGTTGAGGGAAAGATACTTCTAGAATAATCACCCAGAGGTGATGTACAATCAGGAAGGGTGAGCAGAAATGCCTTTTTCAGAGATTTGCGCTACTGTTATGTAATTTTCTGCAGGCTGCTCACAACCTACACACATAGTCAGAGGTGCTGAAAGGTTGCTTTACTTGTTGCTCCTGTTGCTTATGAGCATTCAGCAGCTATGGAGTTGATAGTCCCATAACCATATCTGAATAGAAGTCCAGTCTGCTTTGGCTTTCTGTTTACATGTTGCACTGATGGTGTTTCATGTCTTTTCCTTCGTTATGCACGATTGGTGAACACACACATGATATTACAGTCTAATAAGCTGTGGGTGTGTTGTATGAAATAAACGTACTATAATGTATGAAAGATAAATATATCTTAAAAAAGAGAATGCTGTGTTGGATAAAGCTAGTTGATTTAAACTATCATGTAAATGCCCATCCCCGTGATGATATCATGACGTGACAAGACAAGATGGCATCATATAAAAGACAAAGGACTAGCCTAATACACCCTATTGACACCTGATACACACCTTAATAAGTGTGTTGATGTATCCAAAATTTGACATTTACTAAACTAGCCATTATCATACAGTGCAGCTTGTTTGTTGTATGCATTGCAGATGAAATATATTTGCTCCCATGCTATGCTTTTCTATTTGGTCTTTGTTTAGAGTCAGTGGAACCACTTATTGGTATTACTGAATAGACAGAGGGGAGTGTATGATCAAGCCTTCTTTAGTTGTACGACAAGTATCAGGTAGGTCAAGCCCACTTTATCACTGATCTATATCAATCCATTATGCTTTGTAGTCAACAAATCAAGGTGGGTGCAGTGGGTTTGTTTTGTGATTTAACTGACTGTGGGAGAAAACTAAGCAGCCAAAGCCTAATGAATTTGCTTTAGGATTGAACATTGCAGGTTTTTGTATTAGACTGAATAATACTAGGCAGTCCTCTGTAGCAGTGAATGCTGACAGACATCCAGGTCCTGATTGAGGTGTGTGCTGGCCAGGAGCCAGTTCATTTTGTTTGCACGTTGACAGGGGTCTGAGGGGCTGACGGAATTGCCGACTCCTTTATGATTTTTTCCCGTTTAGCAGTTGGCACGACATTAGTCTATTCTTACTGTAGGACCAATTGTCTTTGTACAGGTGGTTGGACTGATAAGAAAATAGTGGTGGACTTTCCAGTCCATTTTTATTCACCACCTATGACAGCTATGTTAAACAATGTGAATGCGAATCTTAATGTGAATGTGAATGCAATGAGCAAGGCCAAAGGCCAACGCCATGATGCATTGAATAATGCATCATGCATGCATGCGTGTATAGATAAAAAGGTGGATGATGGGGTCAGTGTAAATTGTAAGGCTGCTGTTTTAAGGAATGAACTGACTACTTGTTTGTTTGGTTGTTTTTCCTCAATTGCTGTAAACCATGACAAAAGTTGATTGTGTACAGAGTGAACAGTTTCTCAACCTGATGCCCTGAATTTGCCTCTTGATAACGATGGCTCATTGGCGACAGCACTGTGGTGAAAAGCATATGTGGCTTGCAAAGGAGAAATGTCCCCACGTGAAATAATGGCATTAACAAAATTTTATCTGATTGATTAACAATGCAAAATCCAGCCTATGTAATTGTAGCGATCAGAGGCCAGCATGGTAGTGCTGTTATGGTGGCTGCCTATAGCTTTTAGAGGGTGTCAAGTTGCTTTATGTCCTCCATTAAAGTTTAATTACTAGGCTCATTGAGTTTTTAATTCTTCCTTAATTCTGTTTGGACGGAGGTTGGACAGGAGGTGCTCAAACTGTCACCTGGGTGAGAGGCTGCAGAGAGCAGGACAGGAGGGGTCGTGGTGACAATCAGTTAACTGCAGGGGTGGAGGGCAGGATGGACATAACGTGACAT
>OOFE01048609.1:0-16314 GCA_900323365.1 Monocentris japonica
CGACCTGAGTGAAACACTCTCGGCATGTTCCTTCGGATGCTTCCTTTTAAGGTGGTTGAATAGATTTGTCGTATTACCTCTGGAAGTGCCGACCGTTGCCCGACAAAGTTTACAGCTAACTTTGCTTTGAGAAATATCTGACTGTGCATAGCCGAACCACTGCCACACTACTGACGTTGAGTCCTTTTTTGGCACCAGCTCCTCATCCGCCATGCTGCTAGCTCACGCTTGAATTGTTTTTCAAATACATCACACATGAAAGATACCCTATGATAGAGACGTGATATAATTTTTGGCCAATCAGCACAGCCATCTAGTAGGCAATCATTCTGTTGGTTTGTGAACGTAGCGTGGATCCACAATTATTACTGGCCATCGTCATAAGTTTTATGTGACATTTGGAAACGTTAGTAGGAGAACATAAAAGGTCACAATCTCTACGATTCGCTTGAAAAGTAGATTGTGGACGTCTTCAAGATCGATCACGATATGAAATCATCAGATCACTCACCCCTAATTCGAACACATCCCAGACCTGATATAATAGGTCACACTTGTCACGCTGAATTCACTTACACATGGTGCATGAATATCAAAATCTGAAAGTGAGGATGACGACCTGTTATCTTGGTTGGTTGCAATTGTCTTGACTGGATACAAGTTCCAGACAAGCGGTATACACAGTCGACCAGAGTAACCATACCTCAGTGTGGTTGGATCTCATTACATTTAACACAATGCAATACATTGCATTGCAGTAATCACACGTCTTGTAACCAGTCAGATGACGCAGTGCAAAAATGCTCATATTTTATTGATGGGCTCTGTATTACTTTTGACTGGCCATTGGCTTGTTACTTCTTAAAGTGACAAAACTGATTCCCATTTAAAGATAAAAGATACTCTCAATGATGAAATCCACCAACACATCTCAGAAAAGATTATACATTTTTGATGAAGTGCCCCTTTAAATCTTAAAGGGTAATTCTGGTATTTTTAAACCTGGCCCCTATTTTTACATATTTTGGGGTCTAAATGACTAATAGGTACAAAAAGTTTTGGAATTGATCCATTAGATCTCGTAATCCTTTGGGGCAGCTGCGCCCGATCAAAGTACGTCCACTAAAAGTGCTTGTTTTTGCCACTGACAGGCTCAAGGATGCCTACAGAGATAGACCTTTGTTCAACCAGAAACAGAAGTCTCGCTCAAGGAGAAGTCTCGCTCTGAAATCTGAGTTAGTCTTCTCCTTGAGCGAGACCTGGTTTAAAAATACTGGAATTATCCTTTAATTTCTGACACCCATAGAGACATCAAGCTTTTGATCAATTAACTACCCTTCATGGAGATCATCAAAGATTATCCTTGACTGAAGATTATCCTTTATGAAATATGTTTACAAAAATATAGACTAAATGTACCCTGGTGAATAAAAGGGTCCTCAGAGATACTTACTTCAAATGTTGTTCTAGCACGTAAGGATGTTAAGTTATGTTAAGAAGCAAAATCTGATTATACTCTTGTCTTCACTCTAAAAGGATGATTTATTTCACTATGAACTAATCTGTATTACTTCAGTGACAAATCATTTAGGAAAAAGTTACTATTTATTTTTCAGGTAAACTCTATCAAATCTCAAATAAGATATTCTTACAGCTAACCATTAAAAGCAGTAATGCGCTGAATATCAGATCCAAAAGCATAATCCATCAATCAGTGATGTCTTTTTTTTGTTTTTTCTACTAACATTCACCGATCAATTCAAAGCACCAAGTAACAAAGTGAGAGCCAGAGGGGATAAAGGCACTTTAAAGAGTGCCATGTCATGTCTTGAGACTTGTTTCCCCATGTGGTCCTTACCTGAACCCAAATGGAGCCCATGAAAATCTACAAAGCCATAAGGATAATCACCAGCCGCTGAAGATGACCTGACTCCTACAATGCCTAATCCTCTCCAGCTGAGTGAAACTTCTTGGACACGACCTATGAGTGATTGACTGGCTTTTATTTCCTGCACACCTCCTCCTGTATTACTGTATCACATCAGTGCTGCATGATCACGCAAGCGGTGTGCCAGTAGCGGTTGGAAGCATTTTAAGATTACCTGTGGCTGCCTCCCATCTTTTGGCCACTTAATGTGGGGGCCACTACATAATTCATCAAGGTACGGAGTCATACCAAAACTCAGAGCAAAGCTCAAGCAGGGATTAAAAAGTGGAGGCATGCATAGCATTCGAAAATTGGGTGTTTGGAGCATAGTTATAGCTAAATGGATTTTTTATTGATTCATTTGGCTCATTCCAATTATGTGAATGCATTTTGTTTCTTTTTAGAGAGGAAATGGACTTGTCATTTTTATAGGATTCCTATTTTAAATGGAAATGAGACACATTTACCATAAAGCCAGCTCTCATGAAAGTTTGTGAAATGAGCACAACGTCTTGAAATGCAAACACCGTGCTTTTCATATGAAAAGCAAGAGAAATACGATTCCCCACCACGAAAGGATTATGTGGAGGAGACATGACCAGAAACCGTCAGTAGTCTGACATTGAATTAGAGCAGTGGAAAGTAAGGGTGTGGAGGTCGGTGGGGGTGGGTGGGCATATATCCCTTCAACTCTGATGATCTGGATTCAATTCCCAACTCAAGCAAAGACGTTTTCTCCTGTGAGTGAAGTTTTCATTTCCAGGAAAGGTTTTTCTGATTTAGCCATAACCCTAACCTAATCTCACTAGTCAACTGTCCAAGATCGCTGTGTAAAACACTTTACCAACTCCCGCCTCTATTTGGCTGTCGAATGGATCCAACCATCAGAAGTGAGAAGCATCACATGTAAACAGACTGGAAACTGACAACTGCAGTAAACAAATTTGCAGGTTGCTATTTAACTTACAGTGTAAGTGGAGGAAGTGTTTCAATTGCAAACAAGGTGACAGATAAAACGTTATTTGTCGACTTTGTGGCGAGTGTGAGTGAAACCCATTGCTTTCAGATACATTAGAATAAAACCATATTATACCATCGCGTTTGAGGAGATGGTGGCACCTGTCCAAACTGAGGATCCATTAGATGCTGTTTGCTATCCTTGCAAAGACCTCCTTATAAAGTACCTGAGTTATTGTATTGTTGCAAGGGCATATTTTCTTCTGTGTACGTGATTAGTTCTATCGGGGTAACCAATTACTCTATTACCACTTCACAGACATTCTTAGATTTTAATGGAATCAGTCCAATTGAGTTTTAGTGCTGAACTCAAGGGGGAAAACACTGTATGAATACTGTCCTCATACTCCTTTTTATGATGAGATCTTGAAAACTTACACAGCCCTGGTGTCTCCTGTTGACATCCACTCCCACTGAAACCCTCAATCATGATGTGTTATGGCATGTCATGGGAAAGCAGTTCGACTGTTTCCACTAGATATTTTCAGCAGCAGAGGTAGTGGAGGCTAGGATGGTGAGTCTGGGACTGGGTTTCACTCCTGTCTCAGTCCAGTTAGTAGTTCAGATAGGTATATTGCAATTGTTCTTTTTTATTCAGCACAGTAAAGCTAGTGATTAATTCTCATTGCTTTTTAGCTTTTTACATTTTTCTAGCAATGAGAGCAGTTTCCAGCTGTGTAGGGGACAGCCTAATGAATGTAGGGAAAACAGTGCTAATGTTCTGCCATCAGCATGTGTGCAGCTTCATCTTTCTACAGGACGCGAAAGGAAGATCCAACACCTGTAGTACCTTGACGTATCTTGAAGTACTGTTCCCTGAAAACACAGACTTGACACAAGTCAATATTTTTTGTTTAAAGGAAGTGGATGGTCCGTCTTTCTCAAAAGCAAACATCTAACACTGCTACCTCAGGGACAATATCTGTTCTGTTTTGGATGTTTTATTTCAACATTTGATTTGTGCTCTGCTCAGCTTTGATGCGCTATTCCTATTGAACTTTAATGGTGAAGAGTGAAATCTTTCAAAGGTGTCTTCCCATCTGTGGTGTTTTGACAACTCCCCGAAAACCCTTCCAAGGGATTTCAGTCCTGCAGAGCTGGTTGTCGACTAACTGCTCTGAAAAAATAGTATTTCTGGTTGTTCTTAACATTCTTTGTATGACTTATAAGAGCAGATTGGAGCTAAAATTTTGGGAGTTTCCATATTTGAAAGCTCAATAAGGATTATACTGTATGTGTCAGAGGGTGAGGCATATCGATCTTGTTCAAGGTGTAAATCTAGGACTTTGCTTTTTCACCCTCCTCAGAACTTTTTGACATTTAACTAAAACATTTGTGCTCATGACCTCACTCAAACTGAACGGGTATTATGATGAATTTCGACGTGTTGCTTTTTTAACTAAGTCACGGGCTATTCAGCGTTGTTGACAATGCTGTAATTGTCAAGCATTTTACTCAGAAAAACAAAATAAAAATTGCCCATCGTCTGTCACTCGCCTGCAGTCCTCTGACAGAGGATCCTCTTTCAACTGTGGTCAATGGTAAGGGCGCCCACTCGCTCCCACAGATCTTCCATTATTTATTCAAGGTAGCCTGTGGTGAGCAGTGGATGTCCTGGCAGGGCTATCTCTCACTGAGGCAGGCTGATAAATAGACCTTATCTAATGCTCTATCAGGAGACACCAGGTGAGCTCCCAGCCCAGCTCCCCCCTTGCAACTCTCCATGGGAGACCCCCTCAGTGTGTCCCATGATTCTTTGCTGGCTCTGCACAAGGATCAAACTGTAGCTCATATGAAGAGCCCCAGACCACAGCTTTAAATTCTACTTCATTTACTCAATCTCTGACTGAGACTGTTGCATTGGCTGAGGCCGGATATTCCCTGAAGTTGACAGGTAAGGAGCGGCTCAAACCGCTCCAGTGAAGTGAATTAAATGTGAATTGAAACTATTTCAATTGCATAGCATTCACTCCAGCAGGCGTGAGTAAGGTGACCAAAAATAGGCTTGATTTTGGTAGTTACTACACGAGAAAAAAAAATAAATAAATAAATATAGTGCACTGAGGTACATTTTGACAGAGGATCTGGGCATTAAGCCAAATGAAAGTGCCCTTAGGGGACTTTGGTCATCCCGATGTGGACGTAATATCACCAGAGGAATCTATCCATTTATGGTGTGATGGCAGACGTGCCACACCCCCCAATGCAAACAGTAAAGTCGGACTAAATTGTCATGTTTTGAGTATATTTTACAGAATTGTATGTTGTATGTTCAAATGCCCTATCTGCACTGTGATTTGATTTTATTTTATTTTATTATGTTTTTCTTTTAAATGTCTATGTTTTATTTGTTCTTCTTTTTAAATCTCTCATGTAAAGCACTTTGAATTGCCTCTGTGTATGAAAGGTGCTATACAAATAAACTTGACTTGATTTCATATTTCTCACTGCCTCCTCTAACGACATTATTATTAATTAACGCACTACCTTCTGGAACATGTTGTAAATATTGTGCAAAAGCTGTGCGAGTCTTACAGTGTCTTGACAATATATCTTGCACTTTTAATACACGCAGTGGCATGACTCTTGGAAGAAATGCCATGAATCTATGTTACCGTCATGACAGCTTTAATAACAACCTAAACCACTTTTACTCTCAGAAGCCTGTTTAATCCATCACCTCATCGGATACCATTTCATCATTTGGTCCTATCACCACTAGCCTTTGAAAGTCACATCAGCCAAGAGCATCAATTTAATGCTTAACATGGAAATGTACATGTATTACAATCAGAATTACAGAAATGTATTTTTAATGTACATATGTGGTTAAGAGGACATTTGAGACACTGTAACGCCATCATACTTTTCTCCGCCTTTGCTCTTTTGGATGGATGGATATTTCAAAGGCTCTGCTGTGATCAGAGCTCCAATTTTCCAGTCACCAGTCCCTGGACCTCAATGACTGCACTGCTCTCCTGTTCTTCCCTTGTAGCTTTGACACATCTTCACACAACATCGCTCTATCACACACAGACAGGCAAGGCAAACTGTTCCTCCGAGCTTTGGTGTGAGGGGCAGTTTAGTGTTCCTTGATTGTGATTGCTCTTGAATGTGTGGCCTTAAATTGAACAACTTATCTTGTAAGACCCAGATGGAAGTGGTGCATCCCCTGAAGTGGAACCATGTCTTCTTTTGTCAGGCTCAGTGTTTTACATTATGTTGTTGTAACTTCACAACAAACAGTAAAGACTCCATAACGCAGTACAGTGAAGTGGCGAGGTTTGTTTGTTAAGGGCAAATTATCGATCAAGCGTTCAGCTATTATAGCACATAAAGTGAAGTTAACACCTTCAATTTTTAACAAACCGTTCTGCGACTGGACACATTGATTGTTGCAGGGTTGACTTTATGACTAAGGTGCTGCAGGGTTGATTTTGTGGCCAAACGTCTATGGATCTCAGCGGTGAGATAAATTACTGCACATCAGCTGTTACCACGAGTAAAATATGTGCAGCTCTTGAGCAATGACTCACCCAGCAGCCGAGACAGTCTACCTGCTGGCAGTTTCCTGGGCTGTTCTGGAGATCACCACATCCTGTGTCAGTGCTGTGGTCTTTGACATGTTTTGTAATGAGCTACAGCTCTTATACAACTGGGTAATTTCTCCATCAGTACACAAACTCTGCAAGCACAGCTGTAGTCCTTCATGGTCACAATGTGTGATGCAGCGGTTAATGGACTAGCCCCAGGTCAGATCAGCCCCTTATCACATAAATGCAGGTGCTCATACAGTATAAAAGAAATATGACAGTAATTATGGTGTTCAATCTTGACGATTCTTATGGATGTGTTTTGGATAATCTGTGCAACTACTTAGACTACTCAGTAAAATAGTGTAAAAGTTAGTTGAGGAAAATAATTATTTACACTGCAGTGAAATTAAGTGTTGCCGGTTCGTTGTTGTGACTCTCATGCTTGTTGCTACTGTCCCAGAAACACTTTGTGAGCCCAATCTTAGTTATTTTTGTTTCATTTACTGAAACTGAAACTTTACATCACCCTTTATATGTGGCGTTCCATGACCCAAGGCTCCATGAAACACAAGGCTATCGTCCAACAGCAACAACACATACAGCCAGTGGACGTCTTGGTCAAAGAGGGGGTGAATCAAAGGTGCCGTATGTGCTGCTCATTGATTACTTCACATAACTGCCAGCTACATCTCACAATGACTGTTACAGAGTACAGGGTTTCCATTCACTTCAGCTCTCTACGCCTCAATGCCTTGACAATCTAGAAATCATGTGCGATTGTATTTGCCTACTGCTTGTACGACATGTTTTGCTGGCCATCGCAGAGGGTTTTGAACCCTGAGTGACAAAGAATTGGGAATGTTCTCTGGGGGGGTAATGGCATCTGTCAGGCTTGTCTGTGGTTCCTCGAGCTGTGAACATGCTTATCTAGCGCTGCCAAACCAAACAGCTGCTGTTTACTGCGTGTAGGAGCTAACCGAACACAAACATAGGACTGTACTGGCCCCTTTACCCACAAAAAACAATTTGCTTGTGTACCTTATAATGGGAATGTATGCAAGTTTAGAATTACATTGTAGGCATTTAGCTGCCATGTGTTGGGCTCAGTGTCTTGATCAAGGACACTTTGACAGGATTGAACCTGGGATTGAACCCGTTATGCTTCTTTTATGGGACGCTTTGTCGGTCCATTTTCAGCAGCGCTCTCTTGATAGGAATGTAACCTGTCAGGTATACGTTTCAGCCAAGACCAACTAAGCATGCAGGTGGCTAGTAGTGCTAGGTATTGCTGCTTCATGCTTATCCCTCCAGTGTTGAGGCAATGGACCTGACAAATTGAGCTCAGCGAAGGTCAGTGAAGGCATAGCCTGGCTGTTGACACCGGGAAGGATAAAGATTATTGGGATTGATACACTCTTGTTAGGCTTGACTGATCAGTTCTCCAGCGGCGGATCGATGCCTGACAAATGGTGAGGCCATGAGGAGGAAATTTTGTCTTGGATTATGGTGAAGTCACAGCATGAATCATAAATGATCATCAAGAAACCATGAAGTTGATTGCTTAGGGACCTTTGGGACCTTTGGAGGTTCCAGAGAGCCAGTATTCATTACATGCAGTGCCCTCCTTGATCGAGGATGAAGGTACACTCCCAGCAGAGCGTGTCAGTATCAGAAAAGTCTATTTTCTTTGCCCAGTATGAAGGGTGCACAAGCACTTTGACTTGGTTAATTGGTGCTGATAGATCAGACAGTTACACAATGCAGGTTTGAACATTAGGTGTAGTACAAAAACATAGCAGGACCTCACATATAGTGCAGACAAGACACTCTGTGTGACTAGTAGACTAAATATAAACACACTACAAGCATTCATTCAAAGCCAAAGAAATGCTCCAGGTTAGCAGCAAGTGAGGTAGGTTGCTTGTTTTCCTTCTATCTTTCATCATAGCTTGCATATAGCATCAGAATCACAATCACTTTATTTGCCAACCACAATACGTATGCAGGAATTTGTCTTGGTGGCATGAGTGCATAGACATATTGACACCTGACATAGTAACACCATCCCTGCAAGCATTTGACAGATGGCGATGTGCAGGATGTGGCCAACCCAAACAACCCAGACAAAGCCAAATTATGGCATGGTAAACATTCATATTAAAACAGCTCTGGAAACTGTTTTGAAATGACAGCAGAAAGATATTTCTGTCCCGAGAACACAGAACTATGCAGTTAGCAGCTATGGACAACCGGTTTTCAACATTGGTGCTGGCCGTCCTATCGACGTCTATTCAATGCCAAAATGTTTGTCAGGATATTATTAGTGATTGTGGTTATTATAACACCAAGACTTTTCTACCAAGTGGATACAAGCAGTCACTTAGAATGAAAATGTGCGTTTACCATTAATAAATTCATATGCAGAGTTATTAGAGTTCCTCCCCAGCCCATTAAGAACTCCTTATGAGCTCTCTGTTTGAGACTGCTCAAGGCGTTGAAGCATGGGCGTCATCGTGAGAGAATGCATGTATGTGCGTGTGTGTGTATGCATGAGTGTGTGTGTGTGTGTGTGTGCGTGATTGTGATTGTGATTGTGTGGGAAGCGAGAGGCCCAGGAAGAAAATCGTGTTAAAGGGAGGCGAATGGGTGACATGACAAATGGTAGAGGCCACAATTCTTTCCCCTTCCACCCTAAGGCAAGCGTTAGCTCAGTTAAGAGAAGGTCCAGATATGCTCTCTCTCTCTCTCTCTCTTACTCTTACTCTCTTACTTACTCTCTCTCTCTCTCTCTCTGTCTATCTATCTCATACACACAGAGTGCTAGGCTTCATAACATTACCTACCTCCTCTCTTAACCCTTGACTTTTTCACTGCTACTTAGCCAGAAGAACTTCGGTCTTTGGTTCCGCCCATTGAGATTCAACTTAACCAGTGAGCTTATTTCTGCCTCCGAGAAAAATGTTTGTAGAACTAAAACTCCGATAACACAACAGAGCGCAACCTAACACACATAACATAACATGAAATTCTGAAGATCATCACCTCACAAATACACCAGAAACAGAACATACTGAATAACTTAAATACTACTACTAGTACAACAAATGGAACATATTGAAGATAAACATATGGCATCTTGTCATACTACTTGTCATGTTTTCTACTCGTCACCATAGCACATCGGTAAAGTACAGGCTGTTACGACACCAGGGGCTTATGTAACTTTAGATGATAGCAGGTTCAGGTTCGTCTCCCTGTGGCTGTATAGACGTCAGGAAGACCTACAGCTATATGTGCAGTACACCGTCATTTGAAACCATTCATGTCAAGGCACAGTGAAGCTACATACAGTATTCACATCAACCCCCATGAGTGGAAAAACATCTTAAGGCTCAGGTAGACGGCGTCGCTGAAAAATATATGGAAGCCTTATCAGTAACTGGTGCATTCTTTCAACGTAGTTCCTACTGTTGCTGTTCCTACTGTATTGTTTTTAATAGTTTAATACTCCCGATGGATTTGACAGAATGACGGCAGTGATTGTGAAACAGTGAAGCCCCATCTGAGAATATCAGATATGCCAGATAGGATGCATGTTTGGCTGACTGGTACATGCTTTTCATTTCATTTTCAAATTATTATATTCTTTTACTAATTTCATCTCAGCAGTTTGTTTCCATTCTGATTATTAACATTGACTGAATTTTACAGAATACTGGTTTTCATGACTAACATGGGCATGTATTATCGAGTGAGTTAGGGTTAAGGGTTTCTTTCAAAAGATGAAAGCCTCATGTCTGTGAATTCATGCACTCACCTGCTGGGTCAAAAAAATCACCTTACCTTTGAAACATTATTATTTTATTTTTTTCGGTTTGGGTCAAAGTTACAGTGTGCTTCATAATTAAGTCCTAAGGTGACAAGGACGAGTCCCATTGAATTCTTTGCTAAAAAGTAACAACCTTCCGTCAGAAAGTAGATTATAGAATCTATTACTGCTGTAGGTTCATTTAGGTGGAAAATATGGGGCCTCATTCATACCCCAAGACCATGAACAAATTCAATGAAATGTCACTCCATAAGACCTGTCTGAACCAAGGGAACGTACCAAGTGAAAGCACACTACCACTATTTTTCCGAACAATGTTTCCTCATCTCTTGCCAAGAAACACAATTTTCTGCTGAGGAGTTCTGAACATAAGAATCAAAATAGAGTGCCTCAGTCAAGACCAGCTGAAGTCATTTCGACAGTTCATTGCCTTGCCATTGGATTTGATAAAGAAAAAAAAAAAGACATTGAATAACAAAGCAAATAGAGGTCAGCAGAATTTAGAAGTCACTGCCACTGAGAAAACAGCAACGTATGTTGTTCAAAAGCATAAAGAAACGGAGGAAACCATCCCAGATCCTTCTCTGTTTTACATTCACGTGTTAGGCATTTAGCTGACCCTCTTATCCAGAGCGTCAGTGGAATAAGCTTTAATTCCTAGATCACCACCATTACAAGCCACCATAAGTAAGGAGTGTAAAGGTCGGAGTCATTATGCCCTGGCAATGTTCCCTTGACCATACATTGATCATAAGAGGGAGAAATGCATTGCGTTAGGGTGCACCAGAGAGCCATCACTGTTTATGTCATCACAGAATCACTTTTCATTTGGAAACTGGGAGTCCATTTTCTCTACAAAATATGCAGATGATTTCGCCACAGCTGAAATAGGTTTCATCGTTTCAGAACAAACTGCCTTCAGCAGCAAAGGAGGTGCTTTTAAAAACAAGTTCACACACACAGTTGATTTTCACTTTAGTTGTGAAACAAAGGAGTTCACAGGATTGTTCACAGGATTGTTCACTTGTAACAACAGAGCCAGAACAAGTGGTATTCATCATAATTAGATTTCTTTGATTGAACATTTTTGTCTTCAGATTTCAAGGCAAGTAATTAATGGCATTTGGATTTTCATGAACCAATTTTCTGGATAATTTATTGAAATGGAAAGCATTCAGTGGAATAGGCAGATAAATGCAAGGGCAACCTTGCTGAGTGTGAAGCAAGATGATGAATTGCCAATCAGCCAAATGCATCCAAATGTCAAACAAGCATGTCTTTCATCGTCTGGAGGCCGCTAGTGAGAGCTAATAAAATGTGTATTAAGTATGTCCCCAGGTGACGAGGCATTTATCAGTGTGTCAATGCAATGCAATAACAAACTGCCAATAAAAAGCAGTACAGTGATTTCTCAAGGGAGTCGTGTTCATTTAAAGCCATTGTGCTGCCTTGATCACTGTATCAATACCATGACTACGACTGTTACTACTACTACTGCTGCTACTGCTTCTACTACCGCTACCACTACTGCAAATGATCATCAAAATGACAAAACTCTTCACCACCACCACCACCATCATCATCATCATCATCATCATCATCATAGACTCAGTTACTAGTAGACAATATGTAGACAGTGTCTTCATACCTCATTGGTCAAGGTTGTGTATTTCATACTCATTGTTTTGGGTTTGAATTTGGTTCATGACCTTTGTCAAATGTCATACTCTCTCTCTCTCTCTCTCTCTCTCTCTCACTCATTCACTCACTCACTCTCACTCACACACACACACACTCGCCATTGTATACTTCCTAAAAACCCCAAATGCCATGAGATAATCTTAAAAAAGGTCACACAGAGTCATTTTGCCCAGATAGAGAGTTGCACAGAGCACTAGAGTCAGTATGGTTTGATGGATGGTTACAAGGTCGCTGTCAGGGGTGTAAGGTGGTGTAAAGGTGGATAAATTTGATGAAGCCAGGGAAGCTAGTGGAGACAGCACAGCGTTAGCGTGATGATATGCTGCTGCAGTTTTGTTTGGGTGATGACCTTGGGAGTGGAAATCTGAAACTGCCCCTCCAGGGATGTCCAGGAAGAATGAAATTACAGTTGTCCAAACATGAGGTGGCAAAGGCATGTGTAAGAGTTTCAGAGCTGGTTGTGTGTGGAGATGTTGTGAAGGTGAAAAAAAATCTACTGGTGTAATTTGTCTTGTTTTGTGCTATTAAAATTTTTATTTTAACAGTTTTTGATCCAGCTTCATTTGCAGACGTTGTTTAATTTGCAGATTGGAGTTTCAATCATAGATATTTTCACAGACACCTGCAATTGCCTTTCTGTCAACTAGTATGCCTATAACTCACCCCCATGCCCCTCTGCTTGTTCTGTCATATGCTGCCACTCTCTGTTGTTCCCCTTTTTATTTGTTTATCCCCTAAGTTTCCTGCCCTGCCCTCCTACCTGGTCATGCCTGCTCTCGGTGCTGTTTGCCTGCTTGCCTGCACTTTTGTGCCTGTTTTCTGTGTAATAGTTGTTTTGTCCTTATCATGTATACCAGGCCTCCCTTTTGTACCCTATCATCCCCCCTGAAATTTGCACCCTTGTCGCCCGTGTATCATGTCCTGCCTCTGTCCTCGCTTGTCGACTGCTGCTTATTTTCCTGTTGCTTTTGTTGTCCATGTTCATATGTTGTTTTTGAAGTATCTTTGCTTTAAACATGCTTTTACCTTTTAGCCCCTCTTCTCTTTCCCCTCAAGTGGCTCTTGTCGCTTGCCTAGTAAAATAAAGATAAATAATAAAAAATGTTGTTCTACAAACATTGAGGTTTAACTCAACCAATGAGATTGTTTCTGCTTTATTTCTGTATCACTAAAACGCCAATCTGTAAATGAAACAAGGATTAACCTTAAATCACGCACAACAAACTAGATCAAAACAAAACAAGAAAATCAGGACAAATTACACCAGTAGATTTTTTTCTCACACAGTTGAATTGAATTGAATTCCCTGTGTCTCTTGTGAATTCACTGTGAGTAGTACCAAGAAATCTTCATAGCAGCCTGTGGTTGGCATGGAAATAAGGACTGACTGCTTGAGGATGACATTCGCTTACCTTGGAAGAGGGTCAGATGGAAATGTCATCAATGCGGAGAATGATGAGATCTCCCAACTTATTCAGAAAACACTTTGGTGTCGTCACTAAGAGCTCTGCAAAATCTATGTTTTTGTTTCACGGCAAGGGGGAGAAAAAAACGCTAGCGCAAAAGAGAAAGAGAATTAGGTGCCACCACTAATAGATGTGTTTGTTGCTTATGTACGTCCATGTTTTAATATCATGTAGACGGGAGACAGAGAGAGAGAGAGAGAGAGAGAGAGAGCAGGAACATGATATAGGGACAGGATATATCTAATTCATAGCATCAGTAACTCTTGAATTCATCAGCAGCAGCGTTAATAAGAAGTCAGAGGCTTTACTCTATACCAGTGGTGGTACAGGGAAATAGAAATGTGCAGCTTTGGAATAGTAGTTTTGCCCTGGAGAGACTGGACTCAATAGTGGTGGGATCTTTGTAAACCTAAGAGTGATTTGGTAAAACCTGTAGCTTTCTGAGACCCTGGTTCATGTTTGAGCCATGAGAGAGTGATACAGAGTGGACCCTATGGGAGCTCCGATTTACTGGGGTGACTTGGAGCTCTGCGTATCCAGTGGACATTTACAATGTGAGGTTTGGTTGTGCACTGCACGCTTTACCTAGCCACAATCTACTCTGCAGGACGAGGACAGATAGATTCCTTGAGGATTCAGAATGCTTTCCAGTCAACGAACAAAGTGCCCTTTGAAACATGAAAGCTATTTTGTCGCACACAATCTTGGCAATGACAGCACCACACTCAACCAACTCAGCCATCTGGACTAGTTTCCAATCCATGAACACAGTGGGAGCTCATTGAGGCATCTCAAGGCTTTTCTTTCCAATATAATTTCAGTGTCAATATTAAAACAAGACTTGCCCATGAGGGAAATGGTGAATTGTGTTCTGAATGTATTACAACATCACATATTGCATCGTGTGGGCTCATCATTGAAAGCCCTCATTACCACTCTGCACTCCCAACATTTGTCCCCTGTATTTCCCTGGATCAGACCACCTGGCACACACTCCTTTCATCACATTCATCTCCACACATCAAGAAATTGAAGTTCCTGTTGTCAAAGTGCTAAAAGTACCGCTAAGCAAGGCATGATTTTTGTGAAACAACGAGATCACAAAATATGCAATTCTTTGCTGGGACAGTAATTCTAGCCAACGTTGATATTTCTCAGACAGCGCTCATCGTCTGTGGTGCTTGGAGACGTGCTGCAACACCTGGGAAACAGGCAGGCAGGAAACAAGAAGTGGAAGGAACACAGCATGATGGCTCATGCTGAGAGATCTCTGGAATCATCTTGTGTAAAAGCACTGTACAACAAGCAGATGGGGCACATCCATTAGAAAGCTATTTAAAAATGTACTACCACTTTCACACAAGTAACTGGGTTCACAGCTACTCTCAGACCCTGTCAAAGTAGACCAGAAAAAAGCACACATGTGGCTCCATGGGAAAGAAAATCTGTTCCTTCAGTCAGATCTTACACCACTACTCCCATCCCCCCTGAGATTACTGCCCTTCAGTATGTGAACACCGAGGCACTGGTCTCATCACCGCCCTCCCTTCAACTGTACTGCAAACTCTCAATCACAGAAGAGACATTGAAATTCTAAAGTAGGCCATATCACCGCTGCAGATGGAAGCACTATCTCAACCCCCACCCTCCACCACCCCACCCCATACTGAAATCTATGCAAATGCATTATAAATCTCCAAAGCGCCATCAGTCCCACTGACACTCTCCATATCGTCGTGTCCCCTGGGGAATCCCGTGCTCGGTGTCTGTGAAGCGCTTAAGGAACTCCCAGAAGGCTACCGGGGAACTCGGGCTCACTCGTAATTACCACAGTGATCAGGGTCAGGGAGGGAGGTTGAGCATGATCAGGAAATGCTGACAAAGCGAGGTCACTTCCGCCTCAGTGAGGAGAGAACATGTTTGCTTCATACATTTTGCCCATATCACACTGTGGCACAATCATGTACATGCTCAGTAGTGATATGGAAAACTCACCCTGGACTCTTCTGGACTCGAACCCAGCAGACCTCCCCTATCAGTGACAGACCACTATGTCCTATGCTGGAGTGTTTTTGCCCCTATGCATTCTTCTCTACTTGGCTGTAAAACCATGTCCGCCATATGCTAGAATAACCTTGTACTGTCTAAGAGCCAAATTGCAACATTAACTGCTGTGTTTACCAGCAGCATCTAATTTCCCTTCCCTCCAATGCAGCTCGTGTCACGGATGTCTTTTTTTTTTTTTTGACTTCGGAAATTAGGGTTGTACTCTGATGATGTTTTGTTCGAATGTAATTTGCACTTATATATATACATCCCCTTAGCATCCTTTTGAAACTGAGACAGAGCGTCTCATCATGCCTGCATCACTTTCCCACAGACACAGATGGGCACCGTAGGGGGAGATTTCAACAGTGAGGGAGAGAGCTCAACGGACCAGGTGCGACATGAACACAACACCCTCTCTGCCTTTGGGCTCCGTCTCTGATTGAAACTCCCTTCTCTTGTTGTGGGAGTCCGTGAAGCGGTGAGACGCAGACGCCGCTTAGTCTGAAAAATTAGTACCATCAGCGTCTCAGCATCCGGATTAATGAGAACCCACAGTGCTGAGCAAGGCAAAGGCTGCTCATTTGTTTGGGTACCCATCTCCATTAAACAGCAATAAGGGGAATTCATGGAGCTCCATCAGAGCGTGAGGTGGGTTGGAGAAGCCTGCATGGTGGGATTCGTAATACGACTTAGCTCATCACGCTCCGTAATCTCAGATGAAATTAAAAAGCCGTGGACAGCTGCAGAAAAATCTCTTTGTCTGTCTTTTTTTCTCTCCCCCCCCCTTCC
>OOFE01048611.1:0-12009 GCA_900323365.1 Monocentris japonica
GCCAAGGTGCTCCAGGATTGGCCAGCCCAGTCACCAGACATGAACATTATTGAGCATGTCTGGGGTAAGATGAAGGAGGAGGCTTGGAAGATGAAACCAAAGAATCTTGATGAACTCTGGGAGTCCTGCAAGACTGCTTTCTTTGCTATTCCAGATGACTTCATCAATAAGTTATTTGAGTCATTGCCGAGACGTATGGATGCAGTCCTCCAAGCTCATGGGAGTCATATGCGGTATTAATTCTTTTTCCCAAGGCACCATGACTTCATGCTCTGATGTTATTGTAGCATGTTTGTGTATTCAAAATAAAGTATAATTTCTACCGTACATTATTTTTGAATGCGACAAGACTTTTGTCCAAGCCAAATCTGACCTTTCTGTCCTAATTAAATGATAAAACTCAATGAATGATACAAGACTTTATTTTGGTATAATAAGCATAATCCAGAGGCCTTTGCCTTTCATGTAAGCCATTTCTGATTCCAATTGCTCAACTACAAGTCAAGTTATTATTTGTTGTTCCTACAACTTAGATAAGCGACAAGACTTTTGTCAGGGACTGTAGAATATATATCTATAATAATATCTATCAATATATAGAAATGCTATGTCACTCCAAAGATGGGTTTAACCAAGATGTGCAGTTTATGAGGTTGAGGGCAGCAGAAAGACAGTAGAGAGGAGTGAGACAGATGAATAGACAACAACAGAGAGGAGTGAGATAGGTCAACAAAGGGTTGGGGATCGAGGGAGGGAAAAATAGGCCGAGAAGGGGGAGTCCAATTATCCTCATGGTAGTATGAGAGATGAAAACAACAGTAGTCAAGGAGTATTAGTAAAATATGCGCTGAAAATTAGATTATTCTACTTCACAAAGTTGTGTGTTATGATGAAATTATGTTTTAAAGTAAAATCAGATTTTAAAGTGGAATGTCTTTCGGCAAGTGACATTGTGGTTTCAGGGAGTTAAGGTTTGTGGTGGAGTGGGACAGGTGGGGCCAGTTGATTCGGTAAGGTTCTATCTCTGTTTGGACCCTTTCTAGTATGATACCCTAGCAAGCACTGTGAGCCACCTAGCAACTATCTAGGAACACCCTAGCAACCACTTAGTTAGACCCTAGTAACCACTAGTAATCACATAGCAACCACCTACTGACACCCTTGCTACCACTAGCAGTCACATAGGAACCACCTACAAATACCCCAGCAACCGCTAGTATTCACCTAGCAACCCCCTAGTAGCACCTTATCAGCGACTAGTATACAGCAAGTAACCACTTACTGACACCCTAGCAACCACTAGTAATCATGTTAAAGCACCTAGAGAGACCCTATCAACCACTAATAAGCACCTTGCAACCATCTAGTAACCACCTAGCAACCACCCTAGTAACACCCTAGCAGCCTCTAGTAATCACCTAGCAACCACTAGTAATCACCTTGTGTGAAACACCCTGGCAACCAATAGTAATCACCTAGCAACCACTAGTAATCACCTATTAACCACCTAGAAACACTCGTGTGCCCACACACATCCCTGTCTCTGCAACGGTCCCTATTAGATGGCTAGAATGAAAATCAGCAGTACTCTGGGTCCTGAGGACCAAAGTTGGGAACCACTAGACTACCTGAAGCTAAATGCTTTTTACTCTTTAAAGCTAAATATTTTATTCATACGCCACTCCATAAATAAGTATTAACCTAGAGTCAGAAACTTTGCATCTTGTCTACATACAAAAATTCTTTAACATACCTAGGGCCTTTAGAAATAGATAGTGATAGAAAGTGAAAGTCCCTTGCACACACCATTATACAAACCAAGGGCTCTTTCTTATCAATCTCAGCTGCAGGTCGTCACAGTTATAAAGATGAGTCAGAGAGATCTGACTGACTGTTTTTCAATGCTTGCAACTTTCTTTTCCAGAGTTGTAGTTTTCATCTCAAGCTTAGTAGTAGAGCCATCCTGCATTTTCTTGCTCACTGGTGTTGACCTCATTTATTCCATTTCATAATGTTGTTTTTTTTGTGCCAGATCTATCAGTGCAGGGAATGTCATGGCAGTCCATGTGGTCTGTTACACATTGATGTAGGCAGATTCTATGAAGGTATTTCCCTGCCAAAAAGATTGAGCGCGAAAAATGCAGTTATGAAACTCACAGATGGCTGAGGATTGAATTGACAGACCACTGTGGGCGGTTATTGGGTGTACTAGCTAATGTTTTGGGTGTTTTCATAGTAAATTTTGATTGATAATAATGATCCTTAATGTTGATGTTTTAGATTGTTGAAAAATTGTCTGCTATCAAACTCACAAAAACGTTGGAAATATCTTGACTTGTTGACATCTGTTTGGCCACTTATCCACGTAAATAAGAAAATACACCACCAAACAAAACAGACATGCAAGGTCCATCACCAATAGCTGTTTTTTAAGTAAGTGTTTTAGCATGGATTTTTTTCCTTTAACCAGGGTAAATACAACATTGTCATGGTTAGGAGCATGATAACTTCCTTGAACTGGCTTGTACTGGTATGGCTAGGTTAATGCTAGGTCAAGGCTAGGCTCAAGGCTAACCTAGGCTAGGTTAATGGTAGGTTGATGGCAGGCATTAGATGGCAAGAGTAAAGGGGAGTTGTGAGGTGGTGGCATAGAGGGGGGTGGTTTCAGGACACTGGAATACACCCTTGAGCCTTCTTGAGGTGTTGTGGGCCCAACTCAACGAAACATCGGTGAAGGAAGGTGCCCACTTGATAACCCCAATGAGGGTTATCAACTGGCAACTGACGAATGGTGCCATCTGACAATTGACTCTATAGATCTATGACGGTGTAGCCAGATGTCTGTTATGGTGTTCATTTGATGGTGGTTGTATCTTTCGTATTTTTTATCTGAATTAGGCTTCTACAAGTGTTTACCTTGGATTATGGCACAAGGGATAGTAACATCTTGTCCTGTGTATTAATGAATGCTCCTAGTAAATTGATACCATGCTAATACCACAATAAATACAATGTTACCATGGTTAGGAGGAAATAATCATGGAAATTACCATGGGTTCCTGGTTCCATGGTTTTTAGTAAACCATGGTTAGGAGCATATTAACCATAGTTTCTGGATTTTAACCACAGTAAACCTTGGAAATACTGTGGTTAGCAGCATAATAACCGTAGTTACCATAGAGTACCATAGTTAAACCATAGTTATGGAGAAACACGGGATATTTTTGTAAGGGTTTAATCTAGAACAGTTTCAAGAAAATATAGAACCAACACAAATTTCTTTATTTCAATATCAACCAGACTAAAACTGATAAAATCAACTCAAATTGTTTTTTTTAAAGCATATCTTTATTGGTTTTAACATTCAAGCAATCTTCCATATAAATAAATAACAGGATATATTTGCTACCCAAAACAAAAGAACTAATATATATATAATAGTCATAATAATCATAATAACAATAAAATAAAAACAGACAAAAAATGTGCAATAGAAGGTCTGTACACAGAGAAAACACAGAATAGGCAGAATAGATAATCAGACATGTCCAGATATAACTCGATTAGCACTAACATATTAATGGTTATATAGATTGTTTGACGTGTCTGACTGTTATTGGATCGATGTAACCAGATAAAATATTGTTTAATTATTTCAGTTTGACATTAAATGTGTTATTTAAGCCACTAATAAAACACATTTGGAATGCATTGGCATTATGAACACTAACTACATACATTCAAATTCATTCAGTTTCTTTAAGTTGTATTTGACTCACTTTCATAAATGATATGTACAATTTAATGGAAATGTGTCATCAGTTGAAATGCGTATACTTTACTCTCTATATGCATTTATTTGTTTATTTTGTTAGATTAATACCAAGCAAACTTGTGTGTCAACTGGGTTGAATTCTTCTGAAAGATGAAACTGGAAATTCCCCAATACCGTTGCGGGAATATCTTACACGTCACCTACCTTAATGAACCAATCGGAATTGATCCTTGCCGCTCAGTCTTTTTGCTGGACTTTCCCTACAGGAGACAGAGCGCGTGCAGGGTGGTGGAGAATAGCCGAACGGGTCAGATGGATTAAATGAAAACAAAATGTATTCCGTTTCATCCGTGTTTTATTTTATAAGACGCAGTTTGTGGGCTAAATTAAAGACAAGAGACGAAGCCGCAGCAAAGTGATGTTTCAGCACGTCGGACAGCTCCTCTCTGTAACCGGCTTCCTCCCAGACATCAGATCCACATCAGTAACAGCTGCAACCCCTACAGGTAAGCGCGCACTATTTCTTGGGGTCAGTCCACGATAATGCGGAAGGATAAAACATCTTCATCTCGACCCAACGACGTCCATTCGTTTGACTACTTTCACAAACTAACTTAACGTTTTGGCTTCAACCCAATTTCTGCATTTCATCCCAAACAACAAGATAAATTGTAATTAAAGTGCAACTTGTTCTCGATGTTTCTCGAAGTTTAAATGTGAAAGAGAGCCAATTAAATGGAATCTTATTTTCTTTGTTTTTTTAATTTGGAAACGTTATTTTCCCATTCCTTTTTTCATTCAGCTGTTTTCCTCACTCTGGTCTGGTCTGCTCGAGATGAGAAGAATACAAACAAAGAAAAGAAGAGATTCTTTCCTGTACTTAGATGTGTAAATTGTAATATTCTGCAGAGAAATTTGTCAATTATATTGGGGAAAACTACTCCAATGCAACTGGAACCCTATATAGGTAACGGCATTCGTCACAAAACCCTACATTATGACATCCCTAATCAGTCATCAGTAGATAATAGGATTTCAGTGTGAGTGGCTGATCCAAGAACCTGATGCCCAGGCCATCACAATAATTAAACCCTCATGAAATCTTACATGTTTTTTTTTCATGCTTGGGATGCACCAGTTTCACACTATGAGTCCCAGTGTAAAGTGTGAATTTACACAGTATGCAATTTTACAGTATTGGAAAATGGAACACAAACCAAGAGGTCAAAATCATTTTCCCAGGCTATGTTGGTGTTTAGCATTGGGGAAAAGATGTTAGCCTATTTATCATCATCCATACTAAACTTCTGCACATGATAAAAAGCAATGGGTTTTTTTCTGTTAGCCTACACCATATGACTGCTTAGCCGGGCAGTGGGATGAGGAAAAGACCACGGGTATCAAGTATGATGCGCATTTGCCGTAAATTCATGTGAGTATATATACGTCCAGTATATATATATACTGTATATACTGAAACTTTCATAATTGACTTTTACTAACAGTCTCACTTACATAAGTAACAACTGTAAGTAAATCCATTCATGTTAGTAATCCATACTCTTTTCCATATTTCCCACTCATATAATCTACTTAAGATGTGTTGAAACCGCTGGCTGCATATTTTTATATACTCTAACCCCACAATTGGTTAGATTCCATTTTTTGTATTCTAAATTTATTTTCATGTAAGTGTTCCAGTTTTGGATCAAGTCATGATTGGAATAGACCACTAGAGAGCATCCAAGGCAGCTGTCAGTCACTGAGAAAATAATAAAGCTGTTAGTCATCCTGAATGATGCTGTTTTATTCTGAGCCTCACCAGCTGAAGCCATCATATTGTGTGGACCCCCAGCCTTGGGGCTTAGGCTGGCAAACCAGTGTCATTTATTAAACTAATAATCCAATTACATGATGTTTTCATGTAATTCTCGTGCTACTCTTTATCACCGATTGCTATAGCACAATAGGGATTCAACCTCTAGCCAGGTCATGAAAGCTTTTCCATTTGCTGCTCTAAAGACCCAGCTTCTGGTAAGTCTATTCTGGGAAAAATCCTCTGGAGGCAGGAAGTGATGCGTATTACGTTTCTGGTTTGTCTCAAATAAATAGAAGAAGAACTGGGTAGTTAGCATGAGCAGTGACAGCCACCATGGTCAAACAGACAAAGAAAAGAGTGCCACCTACAGAAACTTCATCAATCGAAAAAAGACGTCACAGTACTGGACACACTGATTGATTAACAGGTGATCTCTGGGAAGTGCAGTGCAGAAACACCACAGCAATGAGCGCTGAGCACCAAAATTTCAATGATTACCACTTTAAATCACCTGTTGAACAGACATTCGTACATTATTTGTTTTCAACTATTTTATACCCTTTGACCTCTGAACGCGGAAACCAAATGGCTGGTCGTGGTACTGCAGTCCTGCACATAAAGAACTTTTCCAATTCATTTCAGGTACAGTCATGTACCATACTGACTTTCTAAAGCGTTGTCACACATAGACTCCCAGATGAGTGATCTTTGTGATCTGTCTTCCCTACACAATACTTGTGTGGGGAAGAAAAAGGTTTGCATTTGTGTTGTTGTTGAATATTACTGCAACACGATGGCGCCAAAGCAAATACACACGTAGCACATGTAAAATGAGTATTCTCTTATATAATATATCCATCTATAAATATAAATCATGTATATCAAAGTCTTACAGATACATTTGTTTGAATTAAAAAAACAAACATATTTGTTAACATTATTTGTTAAATGTAATTTACTTCCCTCATCTTAATCTCATTTCCAAATAATATTCTGTGTTTTGGCACAAATGAGGTGTAAAACCTATTTTTTAAAGCTTTACATTTAGGCTTCAAGCCCAAAAGATAGTTTGGTCAAAACCATACTGCCTCAGCGATTTCCATCTTCTCCCCACAAGTAATGAATAATGCACACCATAAAGTGTCTTGGGAGCTGTGATAGCCTGCAAGAGCTATAAAATCAGCCAAGACTGCCTAGCACAGAGGAGGATTACAGAATGTAACAGTTAATTTGCAGGATATGGCCGATGGTTAACATGGTAGAAGGTGGCCAGATCAGATCGGAAAAATGTGTTGCAAAAGTTACATTATATAAAACATTGTGGCAACATGTCTCTGTTAAGAGAAGGAGAACCAGGCAGAGGCTTAGATTGTGCTGCAAACTCTACCAGAACTCATGTTCTGGTAGCGTTTATATAGGAGGGAATCCCTGATTGTCTGATGGGCATCAGCTGCATCATCTCCACCTTTGCCAGATGAGGGCCCAGCTGTCCTCGGTGTGAGAATGGGCACTGTCCCTGGTGCTGAACTCCAGTGGAGCTATCACTGCCCTGGGGCTCCATTTTTAGCTGCATAAATCACAGGTATTAAACAAAATCTTGTTGGGGCTTAGTCTTTAATAGTGTTTTGAACCAATGGCTAGCAGCTGTACTAGCAGCTGGTATGACTGTGTGCTTGTACACTGGATAAATGGTTTTGTGGGAGTTTTTCCTTGTCCTCTGTGAGGGTCCAAGGCTGGGGGATGTCGTGTACTAACCATTTATTGTTTTCACACTTTGGGCACTGTGAAGCCCTTTGAGACTGTAATGGTGATTAAGGGCTATACAAATAAAATGTGATTGGATTTAATAAATCATTTTGCAGGGGCAGACTTAGTGATTTTGTGGCCCTAGGCAAAGGCAACCAGGATCTGGGCCCCCTGAATCTCAACCATCGCTCTTTTCAATCATCCTTTCTATACATTACCTTCAAGCTGGGGCTGAGCAAAGTCTACATGTAAGGCTAGAGCTCGTTGAGCTTGGAGACAGTGGTAATATTACTAGCAACAAACTATATTGCTAGTAACCTTTATTTCCCTTTTTTTTACTTCTCTCACAGCAACTGTGGGAATGAAAATTTGCTCTTTTGAGTAAATGTTGACTGATGAAAAATAAGCGAATAGTACTTGACATTCTTGTCTTTTGTGGGGCCCTCTGGCTGCTGGGGCCCAAGGCAATTGCCTACTGTTGCCTAATGGCAAGACAGCCCATGTCATTTTGAACAGGTTCTTTTATTCCACAGTTTGTCCTTGTTGTGCTCAATGTCAAACCAACTTTTTTCTTCCTCTCATAGGATGGCAGGAAACCTCTCCCTGGATGTGTCCCCCCCAGCGTACCCACCAGGGAATGACTCTGTCTTCTTTCTGTTTAACTCATCTTTAACACCATCTCCTCCAAACTGGGAGGCTCCGACCTTCACCGTGGCCGCCCGGTGCCGTGTGGTGGCCACCCTGGTGCTGTTTGTCTTTGCTGCTGTCAGCAACATCTCAGTACTAATCAGTGTTCTCTGGGGCCGGGGTCGCCGCTTGGCAGCCCACCTACGCCCGCTCATTGCCAGCTTGGCATCAGCTGACCTAATGATGACATTTGTGGTGATGCCCTTGGATGCTGTTTGGAACATTACAGTGCAATGGTATGCTGGGAACATCATGTGTAAGCTACTGTGCTTCCTCAAGCTCTTCGCCATGCACTCAGCAGCCTTCATATTAGTCGTGGTGAGTCTGGATCGCCATCACGCCATCTTGCACCCCTTGGATTCGCTAGATGCTGGGCTCAGGAACAAACGAATGCTGCTGGTGGCCTGGGTACTCAGTCTGCTCCTAGCATCTCCACAGGTGAGCTTCAGTAAGATAATGGTCTTCTTCCATTTCACCAACTGGTACTGAACCTGAGTTCCCAGCTTTTGCTAAGCAGGATTGCATTTTGCAGTTTTAATTATACCAACATTTCTCAGAGGCAGAGCTGATCAAGAGGCAGAAATAATCTCATTGGTTGAGATAAACTTGTCTTTTTATTAATTTATGACCGTGTCAATCATGAATCATGATCTTGGAAGGTCAGCAGGCGAGCTAACTAGCTTACCTAGATAGCTATAGGCTTGTATGGCTAGTTTGAACTTGGAAGGTCAGCTAGGCTAACTAGCTAAACTAAATAACTTATGCCTGCAACATCCTAACTGATCTTGAAAACACATTGTATCACACACATACCAGCGGATTTGACTGATTTTTTTCACCTCAAGTCATTAAAATACTCACACTTGAAGACAGAGTTAGGGTAAGGGGTCACACAATTTGCGCAAACCAACATAAATTCAATCAAAACAACAATAGGTGGACAGTGCATCTTGGAATCAAACACAACTTGCTGTATCTCCCACTTCTTGCCTGCCAATGGCTATTCACTGTCCGAGTGAAACTTAAACCACACACTACAGGACCCCCTGCCGATTTCGAATCGGAAATATCGAACATATTTGATATTATCTGGGCACCAGGAGAGTTCAGATTTAGTCTTTAGTGCGTCACACTACTAGATAGTCCTTGCTGATTCTCCTGATGAAGCCTTAGATCAGGGAGCCAGGCTGATTATGGGAAGGAGGGAAATCAGCCAGAATCTCTTCTAGTGTGTTTCTGCATTAGTATGGATTGATTGCTTTTTTATGCTAGTAGCATGAGTGCTAGACTCCACAGTATTAGTTACCTCCTCTGTTCTGCAACAGGATTAAGTAAGTTATTAAATGGTGGTGTGTTCAATAAAGTGAATTTGAAAGCAGGAAGATGCCTTTGAAGAACCCATACCACAGTCATGGACACGCTTAAAGATATATCAATTTCTTTAGCTATGTGTGGGTGGGTGAGACAGTGAAAAAATGGGATGAAATTGGTTTTATGTATTAAAAAATCAAAAAGATAAAAGATAAGAATCCCCAGAGAAGAAAGAAGAGGCTGGAGAGAGAGAAACAGAGCTGAGTATAATACTCTCATACATCAACTTGCGACAGATGCTACAGCATTACCCTCTGAACTATATCAAGAAAAATATCCCCTTCCTCTGGATGGATGAACCTTAAGCATCGTCTTCCTGCTTCAGCTGTCCGGTAGACAATAGCGGCTTTCTTCAAATTTATCTGATGTATGAGATGGCATTTAGCTGTCATTGACCCTGGAGATACTAGTCAGTGGCTTTCTAAATGACAAAGGAGAGAGTTTTTCTATGGGCGAGATGGTTGGACCCCATAGGCTAGCCTGTCAAGGTGAGGGCATAGATATGTAAGGCAGCTTCAAGACAGCAAGTAAGCAGTGAATTGTAGCTGCTATATCTTCCTGCTGACAAGGCTGAGTAAGCTTTCAGTCAATCACAGTAATATTGTCACCTGGTCAGCATGAGATAGAGTTACAGGACGAAACAGACACTGAGGTGTTGATGGTATGTGAAGTGAGCTATAACAGCGGTGGAGCAAATATCACACTGCTTACACTGTATTACTGTATGTGCCCTCAATTATTGACATACAATAGAAATGGCATTAGAAAGTAAGAATATTAGAAATATAAATGTATCGCAATTAACCAAAACTCCACAACCTTTTTTACTTCCTGTCAACACCTTGGCAGATGCAGACAGGCTACCGCTAATTAGCTTCCTGCAGGCTGAACTAAGAGGTTACTGCAGGCATGATATAATTAATACTTTGACACAGTGATGGCCTCCAACAATGTCAACACTACTGCAGTTTGAAAACAAAGGAAATGTTACAGCAGAATGTTTTTAAAACCAGATTTTTTTCTCTTTCTCTACATGTTCATTTATATGTTAAAGATTTAGCAGATGCTCTTCTCCTGAGTGATTTACAATGAGTGCCACAGTAGAATACAGTCAAATCTATCAACAGATACTACAGAGGCAGATTGGAGTTTCAAGAGTTACAAACACTTCTCAGAGGCAGAGCCGGTCTAGAGGCAAAAACAATCTTGTTGGTTAGTTAAAGTTAAAGTTAAACCTCAATGGGTGGAGCCAGAGAACCACAGTTTTTCAGAGCACAAGTTAGCTAACTTGCAAACTTGTCATTCATTCATGACATTCATGACATTCATGAATCATTATCTTACCTTGGAAGGTCAGCAGGTAATAAGGTCAACTGGATAGACAGAGTAGCGTTTTACTGCCACCACCTTTAAACCAGTTTGGTCCAGAGTCAGAGAACATTCAAGACGCAACAACAATATAAGAACATATAATACTTTATTTCACCATTAATAATTAATGCAGCAAAGATAGCAATTCTAATTAGGCCTATAGGCAGGTTAGACAACCCCAGACAGAATCCTGCCCCTGGTCGCCTGGACTATAAATTACCACAAGGTAATTTAGAGTGATTTGAGTCATTCAGTCTATACCACACTATTTCCACTGCAACAATTCAGAATTCACAATAGGTGTCAAATTCAAACACAAGGCAGGGCGAACATGCTTTTCAGCCACATTGCAGATTTACATGAACCGCCTGGGTCAATTAACCAGGAGATAAATCAAGTGACTAGAACACACGGAAATCAAATAGCTACTGGGTGGGCGGGACACTCCTGCCTATGGGACTAATAATGCTGCTGTGACTCTTTCAAGTATTCATGTAGCACTGGTTCCAATAAAATTACTTTTTAAAACCATCATTCAAAGTCATAAAACCAATCATTCAAAGTAATCTATCAGCAGTTTTGTGAAAGGATCTAATTGGTCACAGGATGCAACTTCAATTTCGTAAATTTACATCTACACATTTCTTCATTTTCTTTTGAATGAGCCAATCCATAAATTGATGTGATATAAAGATATAACCAGCAAAGAGATACTTTCATGAGATCACTAAGATATTCTCATTTAATTAAATCAAATTACATTTATTTGTATAGCCCTTAATCACCGTTACAGTCTCTAAGGGCTTCACAGTGCCCAACATGTGAAACAATAAATGGTTAGTACACGACATCCCCCAGCCTTGGACCCCTCAACAGAGGACAAGGAAAAACTCCCAAAAAAAAAAAAAAAACACACACCTTTTAGGGAAAAATTGGAAGAAACCTCGGGAGGGACTACTCAGAAAGGCATCCGCCTACCAGGACGGTTGGGCGTGCAATAGATGCCGAGTTTGGGCAAGCAGCGTATACACAATGCATAAAAGTTTATGGTGGGACATCCAGATCTGATGTGGGGCATCACAGCAAACGGCATCTCAGTCAGTGTCATCATAGGATGAGGGGACCACGCAGGCGCCAACACTGCCCAGATAGAACACAAACACCCGCTCAGTCAGCATCGTCCGAGGAGTGGGGGACCATGCAGACGCCAACTCTGCCGAGCTGCAGCCTGGAACAGATA
>OOFE01048612.1:0-11224 GCA_900323365.1 Monocentris japonica
GCGCAGAACACAGAGGCAAATGGAAGGTTAACAGATTTATTGATGCATTTTCACCGGAGATGGGAGGAAGGAGGGAGGCTGGAGATGGCAGGAGGTATGGAGATGGCAAGGCGGCGTGATAGGCGAGGGGAGCGAGGATGGGTGTGTAGCAGGTAGGCTCACAGACAGGTGGACAGGCAGGTTGATGGGCAGGTTGACAGGCAGGTAAGCAGACAGGCTGGGATCCTGAAGCACGGGAGACAAGAGCAGGTATGAGTGGCAAGGAATACAGGTAAACAGGCATAAGCGAAGTCTAATCACGAGGAAAGGCTGGAGAGTAGCTACCACTAGAGTAAAGCAACAATCTGGCGATGAGTGGGAGGAAAGCCGGGGTTCAAATACTGGTGGGCTGATGAGCTTGATGGAAGACAGGTGTGCCAGGGGAGGAGTGTAGGAATCTGGGCGGTGGCAGGAACGCCCACACACACTCACAAACACAGAGAGAGACAAAACCAGGGATATGGAACACAGGAGACACAAGGGGAGACAGAGGCACGGCCGTGACAGTATCATTTGGATGCAAAATTGAATTTTGAGAAAGCATGACATGGAAACATAAATGTTTCCTTTTGCAAGAGATTTCTGGAGTTTTCCATTTTGTGCATGTTTTTTTGTTTGTTTAGAGTTTTGAGAAAATGAGGTACAGTATTAGAAAATGTATAAACTGAGAAAAACTGTAAAACTGTAAAAGCCACTCCATGAGCCACCATGACCACTGCTGTGGTAGCTACTGGAGACGTTCCCCATCATGCATTAGACATTACGTATAGTGGGAGAACGACAGCAAACAAGTACTAGGACAATGACATTTAAAAGGGCATTATTTAATCTATGACTTCTATGGACCTCTATTGGTGACAAGTAGGAATTGCAACAACAACAGGTCTCACATAGCCAGAAATCTCAGTCATTGGTATTGATCAACAATCCTATCAACCCCTCATTTTGTGCTACTAAAAACCTTACTTATTTCCCCTTTAAATAGTATAAAATTGCCATATGTAACATAAATCTTCTCTCTCTCTAATGGCTAGTTGTGAGGCCATTTCTTGAGGCTGAAAAGTGAGGGATTTTATATTTTTGACTTGTTCTTTCTTATATTTTTGACTTGTTTTTCTTCTGTTAAATGTTGCACCATCAGACCAAGGCAAATTCCTTGTATGTGTAAACTTACTTGGCAATAAACCCCCATTCTGATTCTGATTCTGATTCTGATACAGTGCAGCAAACACTTGGCCCCTTATGAACCAAACTGCCTCATACAAGCTATTTTTACAGCTGAATGTAACCAAAACAAAATACAATGCCATGCTGAATGTGACACAACCTGAAAAATCAGCACCTATGAATCTTTTGAATCTATGAGCTTTTATTACATTTTATGGACGAGCAAGATGAGATCTATAAAATGGTATATCTTGTATTGAAATCTGAGAAAAAAAGGAGTTCTGGCCATGCATTTATAACTGCAGACACTAGAAGAAAATTCAGCCTATAAGTCACCATGCTACTGCAACCTAATGTCTTCAAACAATTTTTTTTCTGTGTGCGCCCAACAGAGAAGTAAGAAGTATGAAAACACTGTCACAAATTGACCCAGAGGCATTTAAGGATCTGCCTAGTTTAAAGTATCTGTAAGTAAAATCTATAATGTATATTTCACAGGAGAACTATACTTATATATATAAATACTAGTTAGTACATAGCACTATATATGTTATGTACGAACTAGTACTTAACTGGTACCATTATTGCTAACTACAATTTGTTTCGATACAGTGGTATTTTCAACACAGGTCTCACCTCCTTTCCTGCCCTACAGTACATTCAGACCAACCAAGAGGACTTTATTTTGTATGTAGCATTTGAATATACTGTAACCTCATGGCTCATCGCATTTATTAGCCAAAATATTTGAATTTTACTTTTTAACTGGTGAAATATTTCATGTCCATATTATCTCAACAGGGAGATGGTGGATAATACCTTCATAGAAGTAATACCTGCTAATTCTTTCAGTGGAATATCTGAGAATGATCTAACCATGTAAGTAGCATTTGGCCTGTTCTCATCACTGATGGATGAATTTTCTCTTGTCCCAAACACATTACTTCCACTGAAAGATTTTTTATCATAAAACATGCACAGTGTCACAACATAGTGGATCTTTAAATGAAGCCCAATAAAGATATTTAGTATTATCTCTTTTGGGTACATTAAAGTGGCAATCAATGGCAATTTGACACATTTCATTTGAATTTGAAACAGGATGTTGGGCATAGCGTGGGGAGGGATAATTCCAACCTAATGGGATATTCGTTAGGACGTAACAGGCAATTTTATTTGATGGGAGGGGCAGGATTGTTTAAAGCATTTATTGTATAACAGGTGTACATTATGATATTGAAAATTGCCTAACAAGGTGAAAAAGTCATTTCATTGACTTTTTCATTTCATTGTAGCTTTAAGGTTGCAGGGTTCTATTACCCCATTCCTCTACTCATGATGTTGTTGTGATCATCATATAGGCTCATTTATTTAAATCGCGTGGCGAAAGAATGTTGACAAAGTGACCCCAGATGGACATTACTTTACAATTACATGAGCACATCAATGTATTAAATATGTTACATCACATGGGACAGCCACAGGAAAGTACAACCTGCTGCCACTGCCAGACAGGTACTGTATGGAAATTGAGGTATTTCAGATTTATAATTGAATAACACTGTGTTTTTGTAGCATGTTGAATAGCAATGGCCTGAAAGAGATCCAGCACCACGCCTTCAATGGGAGCAGACTGGAGGACGTGTATGCAGTTCTTAAGTATTGTGTTGTTGACATAAGGTTAAAGTGGTAATCTGCAAGACTTCTCAGAGACCACAAACAGTATGTCCAGTATTGTGATGTCTTTTTCCTTGGATTTCTGTTGATGAAGCTTGAGTTTCTGTAAGTGGCGTTCTTTTGTTTGTCTGTTCAGTCATGGTGGCTATCGCTACTCATGCTAACTACCCAGTTCTTCTTCTGTTTATTCCAAACAAAACGGAAACGGAAAACATATCACTTCCTGTGCATCAGAGGATTTTTCTCGGGAAACACATATCTGACACCAGGTGTTTAGAACAGCAAATATAAGCATTTACAGCTCTACAGCTCTACTCATGAAGGTTGATTCATTATTGTGTAATATCAATCAGCCATGGACATTTATTTCTATGAAAATATCGCAGATTATTACTTTAAAGAGCAATATCATTTCCAAAACTCTGCCAACTATTGCCACCTTCCTCTGCCACTCATCGATTCTCTTTTTCTCAGGTATCTTCACAGGAATGTGGATTTGGAAAGAGTAGATGACTTTGCTTTTTCTGGTGTGATTCGTGGCCCAACTCTTTTGTGAGTGACTGAAAAGTAATGTTTGCTAGACAAAGTTCAAGACAGAAATTAGTGTTAATCCAGCTACTCCTGCTGCTGCTACAAAACATACTGAGCTCAGACTGTAAACCAAAAAAAGAACTGGGAATAGTCCTAGCTTTGTTTCCAGCTGCATTCAGCTTTCCTCTTTATCTTCCCAGAGACCTTTCGGAGACCAGAGTGAGCTCTTTGCCGTCAATAGGTCTGGAGGCCATTGAGAAACTCCGAGCAAAAAACACTTGGACCCTCAGGAAATTACCCCCCCTTAGAGTCTTTCTCCATTTACAGAGTGCTGAATTAACCTTCCCAAGCCATTGCTGTGGCCTCAAAATGTTGAATAGATGGAGAGGGTGAGTAAGAGAATAGAAAGTCGTCTAAAATGTTTTCTCACGCTATGCTTGTTTACCTCTGCTTATTGTTCTTTACGTACCAAATTTCTTCCATGCATTTGTTGCATCTATTGAGGTACTGTATCTTTCACATGAGTTTAACCAATTTAGAGTGATCTTATTTGAAATAACATGGATTTTTTAGTTCATTTTCAGAATTGTAATGATTTTAGTTCAAACATCAAAGTTCATATGCATCGTTCATGCCTAACACTAGAGTATAATATTTGTTATTCTCTGATGAATAAATCTTACCTTCTGTGCTCAAGACACACTGAGGCAGTTATTTGCAACCTGACCAAGGCTGGTATGGGACAACTGCAGAAATCTTCTGGAACTCTCCCAGAGTTACATAAGAGACATAAGATCTACAACCAGGATCAATATCTGAAAGACAACTATGCTCTCCAAACCACTGGCAACCCATATCGCTATAATTACTACTACAACAATGACATTTGTCCTCCGGAGGAGTGCCAAAATGAGGGCTTGTTTTACATGGAGTTTCCTACGGAGCGTCCTGATGAAGATTTTGACTATGTACTGTGCAATGAACTTCACACAGACAATCATGGGCTTTCCTGCAGCCCCCTGCCTGATGCCTTCAACCCATGTGAGGATGTGATGAGCCAAGGATTCCTGAGGGTGTCTGTCTGGGTGGTTAGCCTGTTAGCCATTCTGGCGAACCTCCTGGTGATGTTCATTCTGCTGACCAGCCACAACAAGCTGTCCGTCACCCGTTTCCTCATCTGTCACTTGGCATTTGCAGACTTCTGCATGGGGATGTACCTGCTGCTCATTGCATCTGTCGACCTTTACACACGCTCCCAGTATTACCACCATGCCATTGCGTGGCAGACAGGAGTCGGTTGCAGTCTAGCAGGGGCATTATCCATCTTTGCCAGCGAGCTGTCTGTTTACACATTAACTGCAATCACTCTTCAGCGCTGGCACGCCATCTTTTTTGCAATGAGGCCAGAACGAAAACTGCGACTACGCCATGCAGTTGTGTTGATGCTGGTTGGCTGGCTGCTTTGTCTGATCTTGGCACTGCTGCCTGTGGTTGGTGTGAGCAGTTACCAGAGGGTGAGCATTTGCTTACCTATGGATACTAAGACAACTGCTGCTCGAATCTACGTGGTCTCTATCCTGATGCTCAACGTCTTGGCTTTCATAGTGGTGAGCTTGTGCTACTTCCACATCTACTGTATGGTGCACAATCCCCAACACCAGTCGAGCAGACGTGATGCCAGCATGGCCAAACGCATGGCTGTGCTCATTTTCACCAACTTCCTATGTCTGGCACCCATCTCCTTCTATGGCTTGTCTGCAACACTCCATCAACCACTTATCACTGTTACAGACTCCAAGGTGTGACTCACTCTTGAGCTTGAATTCAGCACATTTTCATCATGTGTTCCTCTGATAGGCTAAAATAAGGGCTGATCTGTTTGTCTCCACAGGTATTGCTGGTGCTGTTCTATCCTCTCAACTCCTGTGCACACCCATTTTTCTATGCTATCCTCACAAGGGCATTTCACTGGGATGTCCTGATGTTGCTGAGCCGGATGGGACTGTGCCAGCACCAAGCACAGCTCTACTGAAGCCAACTTGTCAGTGTTATTCCCCACACATGCAGGAAGAAGTTGGCTTCCTCACAAGGTGGAACCTAAATCCCAAAACCATTATAGGAAACACAACGTCACAAGCTATAGGTCCCATTTAAAATTTTACTTATAATTTGTATACTGTAGTATAACTCAACTCAGTAACTCAAAAGGGTTAATTGTCTTTCTGATCACTTAGAAATGTGCTTGGATTTTGCAATCCATTGAAGCCAGCCATTAAAGTATGACATCCTTGGAGCTACTCTGCTGAGACTGAATTGCCAGCTGACTTAAAGCCGCATTATGTAATTTCATGTAATTTAGTCTTTGGCAGCCCCAAGTGGCAGCATTTAATCGAGCATTCTGTAGAGATAGCCGAGGCACTAGCTTTTTTTTGCTGTTAGGAGCTGTGTTAGTTCGGCTCGGAGGTTTTGATTCGTCACTTCCTGTGTTCGGAGAAAACCACTCCAAAACTTAATTGGTGTGAATGGAGCGCATCTACAGTGGCTCAATGAAGGGGGGTGGGCCAGTCTTCTCTGTTGCAGCCCCATGCCATGAACTAGACTAATAAGGTGCTTGTATTTTTACATAAAAAAAGTTACATAATGCAGCTTTAATGGTCTGGTAATATCTACTACAATCAAATGAACTTTGAACCAGAAAACATATTCATATCCCCAGAGAATCACTCTGGCCAGTGTTTTAATTTTTATTTTTATTTATTTATTTTTTTAATCATACTAATTCCTCTCTCGGGAGTGCATATGTCAAGCCTGGATCTGGTGTCAAGCATGTACTGGGCAGAAGGCAGTGGACAGTTCACTAGTCCATCTCAGGGCTAACATAGATCACATTCACATTCATATCTATGGGCACTGAAGTCTCCAATTCACCTGACTTACATGTCTCCGGACTGTGGGACGCAAGCACGGGGAGAACATGCAAGCTCCACATAGAAAGAACCAGGGCCAGGAATTGGCGCATGACCTGCTTGCTGTGAGGTGACAGTGCGAACCACTGAGCCACCGGGCCATCCTGGGACCTTTTTTCAGTTTTAGTTTATTGGATTCTGCCTCTGTACATTTCTAAGATGAAGTTTGATTGTTGATTTGATTGAAAACCTTATATGGGCCCAGATTTTGCATCCACATCCCATTCAGACCCAAAGTCCCTTGACCCACCACTGTACAGCAACATAAAACTTGAAACACAATCTTGCTGCAGAGGGCTCTGTGTACATAACCAAGGAGCCATGCAATATTCTTCATTCAGGCTATTAAATCTATTAAAATGGGTGTAGTGTGTGGGCCGCCAGTGCACCCCAGTTGGCACAGCGCAAAAACAAGTGCTTGTGCAATTAGTCCAGTGTGCGCAAGGTAGGATTGGATACATTAACATAATTCATATTTCAGTGAGTAGGTCTAACATTGAATTGAATTCAATTATTTGTGTCATGAGCAGACTGTGTCCATTTTCTTTTTGGCAATTTTTATATCTTATTCTTGGTGTGTACACAATAAACGTATGTATCGTACTTATGTTTAGCTTTGAAAAAATAAGTTTAATAGCTGTATTGAAACTGTATATATCCATTACCATGGATGGCTAGGCTACTGAGGGGGTTAAACAAGAGCACAAATGATAAAAGTACAACTGAAATTGGTGGAGCCTATGATTAAATATTCAATAGCCTACATATTAGATTCAGAAGAATTTCAAGAAGGTGGCAGAAGAGTAAAATGGGGTGGATCTAAATTCATTCACTCACTCATTATATTCACAAACATGAGTTTCATTCATACATGAAAAGTAAGCTATTTTGGACGTTTCATAAGCCAACTCTAACTCAAAATCCAGATCTGTTAAAATATACACTGTGGACAAAACATGAAGGTGACCTGCTCTTTCCATGAAATAGGAGGTGAAAGCTGTGATTCCTTATTGATTTCACCTATTAAATCCACGTCAGTCATGAAGGAGAGATGGAGATGGCGAGAAGATGGTTAAAGAGGGTTTTTAGTCCTCTTGACAATCATGGACACAGCTTGTGCAGAATGGGGTACAACTCAACAGTAGGAAGGAGTTCCTAATATTTTGTATATTTTTGTATGGCTAAAATCAGTACTTTATGAAATAGGATGGCTGAATCGAGCAAAAAATCTCCATCTAATCCTCCAAAAACAAAGGCTAATCGAGCTGACATGGAAGCCATAGCGGAGTCGGTGCTAGAGAAACAGCGTGACTACCTAGAAGTACCTTTCGACCAACTTCAATAGATGGGAAAGGGCACGGAGGAAAAGTTACGTGCTATCCAGACGGATTTAGTGGCACTAACAGAGTATTGGTGGAGGTGGAGATGGGTAACATACTTTCTGATGTTGAAATGCTAACTACCCACGAGTTGATAAAACAACAGATGCAGCTTAAGCTAGCAGACATGGTGGACAGAAGCAAAACATGCAACATTCGCGTCACTGGCTTGGCAGAAGGCCCGGAAGGGTCCAATGCCATTCAGTTCCTCTCACGCTCGCTGTTGAATTGGCTTCCTTCACTTTGCAACCTGCAGGGCGAAATCATGCGTGCTCACCACATTTATAATAACAGCAAGAATCAAGTGGGCACTCGGACGATGATCTTCAATGTCCTCCGCTATACCACACGTCAAATCATCCGCTGTGCTGCAAAGAAACACCCTCTCACTATTGATGGACGGAAGATTCACTTCTCCCCTGATTTCAGCGGCTACACTGTTAAACGTCGTCAGGCCTTCTCTCAAGCTATGGATGCTGCCCGAGCCAAAGGAGTCGAGTTTTTCCTGCTCTACCCTGCCACGCTGAAGATCAAGGGAGGTAGTAGAGTTGAGAGGTTCCAGTCTCCTGAAGAAGCCGAGGAATTCATCCGCTCCCTACCGACAGTACAGCGTGCACTTGCCACTGACGAGAGCGAGGCATGGTGAATTTAACCTGTCAAATGGCGAATTCCACACTGTTCAGTATTGCCTGGGACTTTCATTATACCATCTACCTGGACTGTAAGAGATTCTTCTTCATTGGATCCTATTTCTTGAATGATGTGCAGTGATGCTACGGGTAAGATGAGCATTCTATTAACAAAGCACTGTCTATTGTATGATATTGTTAGCTATTGATGAGCCTGAGCTCATCAAAACCTCTACTTTATTGCTGAATTTAGCTAATTTTGGTCACAGTCTGTTATTAACGGTTCTGTTTGCTAAAGTTACTGGGTTGGGGCTTTAATCTCTTGCGGCCCCATATCCAGATACAATCACAGATCAACATAGTTTGATTGTCTGTTCTTTAGGTATTTTAAGTTTCGAGTTACAGTCGCTATTTATTACTGTTTAGCTAGCTAGATATTTGGTTCTCCTCATACAATGCATAATGATAACGTTACTGTAGCACCCTCATACTTACAGTACAGTATAACTGTAATGTGTAAGGTTAGAGCATATTCTCATGCAGTTTCAGCACACAATATGAATGAGATTTATGTTGTATACCCCTGTTGCACCTGTTGTGACACAAGGCTGAACGTGTGTATGTTTACCAACTGATAATAAACTTAATATGACTGTATGGAACCAAACTGTAATACAAGCTACTATGGCATACTACTATATTATACACTGAGCTGAAATGTGCTGATTTACAAATGCTATTTGTATGCAGTTGTGTTGTTTTTATGTTGGTGAGTTGAAACTACTCACATTGATATGGTTATAATGTGTAATGAAACTGGATAGTTATAAACTTTATCTGGTTTGGTGTAAGTGGTAATGTTACTTTTCTTTTCTCTTTTAATGGCAGATGGCTTCCAAACAGAAGAAGCACTGAGCTATGGGTGATGAGGAGTGGATGTCCTGCCTGCGTCGGTTTATTGCCCTATGGGTCTGGCCCTCTGAGGCAGGAAACAGGCCAGCACCACACGGCATGATCTGTATCTGAAGGTAAACCTGGATAAAGTGATATGTGTACAGTCATAAAACATAAAGCTAAGTCATTTAAAGGGGACACATTCTTATGATTCAAACAATATTGCAGATTGAGAAATGTTAGATGCAGCTCAAGGAACAAAAGTCTCTGTTTGGAGGGACACAGACCATAAAATTATGATGTGTTGGTGTTGTATTCTGTATTATTAAATGTCTTTCTCTCTTCTGTGCACCTGTAGCCTTCCAGCTCTGTCCCTGTGTCATCTTCAGTGACACCACAACCAGGACCATCATCAGCATCCTCTTCTACATCACAGTAGAAGAGGATGCAGTAACACCTGGGCAGACAGCAACGCATGGGCAGACACCTCGCAAGCCAACTTTGACTTTGGCATCGGTAAGCAATGATGATTTACTGATGCTGATGTTTATATTATTAATATACTGTATTTCAATACACAAAATTTGGAAGGCACCACTTGAGGTTAGTTTTTTTCTTTTTGTCAGTTTACAGAGCCACGGTTCGGTGGGTCTCAATGTGTGGCTTTAAAGCCAAAAGCAGAAGCATGCAAGTAAGGTAATGTATGGAGAAAGACACAGCTTGAATTTGATTTTACAATTTTTATGCCTGTGTAACTATAGTGGGATTTTCATTCCATAAAGATATGTTAAAATGTTTTAGTCTTCATTATTGTAATACCTAATAATAATAGATAATTAGTGTGCTTGCTTCAGCATGAGTTATAGTTTTGGAAATATTCAACTTTGTTGAAACTCATGCTCCACATACACACACATTATAGAATGTTCAGGTCTCCACTCTAGCAGCAGCTGGAAATTTCAACTTCTTGTGGGTTTTTTAACTTGTCACTACTCCTACAGTTTTAAAGCTACATGGACCTCATATTCAAATATCTAAGTGATGCCATTCATAGTTTTTTTTAATATTTAGCTTTGAATGACCCATTGATTTCAATGACAGCAAAGGTGGGAGAACTCTCAGCTGCCAAATGGACCAATAGACACAGACACAGAGGAGCCACAGATATACATGCAGCTCTCTAGCTCTTCCTGACCCTCTGTCACTGCTGATAGCACTGATGCTATTACCATTCCTGCGACTAGTGCTTCTGCTACTACTTCAGCTACTACTACTTGTACTAATACTTCTACTACTTCTGCTACTAGTACTACTATTTCAGCTACAACTTCTTCTTCTTCTTCTTACAACTTCAACTTCTTCTTCTACTTGTCCTTCTGCTTTTTCTACTTCTTTTCTACTTCTACTCTTTTCTACAGTACCAGTCAAAAGTTTGGACACACTTACTCGTAGAAGAGTTTCTCTTTATTTTTACTATTTTTACACACATTTTAGAATAACAGTATCATCAAAACTATGAAATAACATGAAAGGAATTATGCAGTGACCAAAAAAATGTTAAACAAATCAATACTATCTTAGATTTTAGATTTTTCAAAGTAGCCACCCTTTGGCATTAGGCATTAACAAGCAAAGAAATTCCACAAATTAACTTTTAAAGGCCACAATCACTATGTGTGCTTTTAAAATAATGATTTAATAATTGATCTTCAACATTCTCCACCTCTAAATTTAAAATTTCAAGTTCTAAATGAAAACTACTCATTGGGGGTGCATTTCAAAAAAACTTTTTTTTAATTTAAATTTTAGTTTTGAAAAGAAATTCATACATAGGGATCAACTTCACTATTTATATTTGTCTAAGAAACTAATTTCAAGCATTTAAGCATAAGCCTTTAGATCAAAATGTCTTTAAGATCATGAGAAACAGTCAGGTGTGTCC
>OOFE01048617.1:0-15897 GCA_900323365.1 Monocentris japonica
TCACGTTTTCCGTTGAACATGTGGTGTGAATGTCCAGGTCTCCTTTCTGCTCCAACTATCTCTTAGGACCGATACTATCAGGACATTTCTGATCTGGGTTTTTATTCCTCAAAAAGGGAAGTGGATCAACAAGCAGCCAAGCTGAGACATTCAACATTTCACTGGTTGGAGAAAACCAGCAACAAATATACATGACATTTCCAAAACTATAGGCACATATTCCATTTTACAAAACCTTTCCAGGTTTTCCATGACCGCAGGAACCCTGAAAGAGGTTCTAATTTAAGAACATGGCAGAAGGCATATAACAGTACGGATCGTTTTCAAGCACCCTCAACGAAGAGCCCAATCAGAACAAATTCATTTTTGTTTTTTCAAGCCGAGACCAAGACGAGCTCTTCCCTGTGGTGTTACGGTAATTAGGGCTGATAAGCCAGTGAAGGCATAACTACCATACAACATTCATTGAGTAATGTGCTGTAATTCTGTGCCGTAGTCCCACCACGGCTCTTCTGCTTAACGTTGTATTTCATATAATGGATGTTTCGTCGTGGAAACTCATCTAAATCTAACACTTAATCTTTCTGGTGAGACAAAAAGAAAACACATTGGTCTTTAAATAATAAATTGTGATTATGATTGGGGCTTGGAGTGTATTTACTTTCCAGTCACTGTGAATGAACTGTTCAGACTCAATCCAGTGCGGTTTAATACCACAGTGAATCCAATAGAAGGGAGACAGAGTGTGTACGTGTCCACTCCCCACTTTCTCTCTATAAGAAACATAATGTGGAGCGGAGCATGACAGCCCGTCTCGCCCCATGGCGCCCTAACTCGGTATTGATATCTGCTTTGTGGCCGGGCAAAGGAACAGCCCTGGATCAGTGTGCCGCCTCGTATTGGCCTTGTCAGTTTGTTTACCTTGCCGAGTGTAATGCATTAATCGGGCTGTCCAAGACAACTCTCTCCCTTTGATTACGCCGTACAACAAACACATCAAAAGGAGCGCTACCTGGAGAAGACGTGAAACCACTCCAGTAATGTCAAGATTACATTCCTCCACTGGGAGAGGATTATGTGACAACAGCACGGATTAGACACGCCAATTTCACGTGTTTGTCACATGAAAAGGTTAGAGAATGAACTAATGAACTTAATTCCGGTATTTCTAAACCTATTTTTAGGGCCCAGGCTCAGACAGGCTCAGACTGTTATTGGAAGTGTCTTTGTTTAACCACAAACAGAAGTCTCGCTCAATGAGAAGTCTCGCGAGATTTCAGAGTGAGAAACAAAGATCTTGGAATAACAATCTGAGCCTGTCAGTGGCAAAATCAAGCACTTTTAGTGGACGTACTTTGATCAGGCGCAGCTGCCCCAAAGGATTACGCTGCAGCCATTGCAGCCCGTTTTGCGTCTGCCGGCTGAGGAGATCTACTGGATCAAGTCCAAAACTTTTGGTTCCTACCAGTCATTTAGACCCCCAAATCTGTAAAAATAGGGCCCAGGTTTAAAAATACCAGAATTATCCTTTTAACAACTTTGGTTCAAACTCCACCCAAACACTCCCACGCTGTTAGATCTCATCAGTCTGTGATGTTCAACGCATTCCAGGAGTTATTTTGTGGTAATTCTTGATGTGCTCACACTCCCTCAACCTGTCTCGTTTATGTCAGTAAGTGGTTTCCTACATTCCCAGAATGCCTTTGAGCGTTTCACTCTTCATGTTCCAGTCAGCTGTGGGTTATACGTGTAGGTGGAGATTGTGATAATATAGTAACAGCAAGAGATAGGGCTTCTCCGGTTGAGAAAACCTTGTGGCTGCATTGCATTCTGGTCTATCTTGGTTACTGTCAGTGAAGAAATTGGTATCTCTGCTCTTCTACGATGGATTTCTAAAGGAAAGGTTAGATTTAGGGTTAGATTTAGGCAACTAAAACTATTTAGTTAAGGCTATGTTAAGGTTTTGGTCGTGGTTAAACAAGAAAAACTTGAAAATGAAACTTCACTCACAGTAGAAAACGTCTTGGCATGAGTTGGGAATTGAACCCCGGGTCGTCAACCTTGACGCCCTTACTTTCCACCATACATTTTTAATGTTTAATGACTACTTCCTGTTCCTAGTCGTGTCTCTTCCCACAAATCCTTTCCTGGAAATGTATTCCTCTCAGGTATTTACATTTTAAGAGATCGTGCTCATTTCCCAAAAGTTGGTGAGACCAGGCTTATTGGTCCGTGTGGAGTAAGGCGTGTGTGTGTGACTGCATGTAGGTGTGTATCCATGCCTGTGTGTGCTGTGAGTGCGTGTGCAGTGTCTATGCATGCACATGCACGCTCGGTTTAAATCTTCAGTTTTGGGAATTACTGTCCTCTGCGCTGCATCTCGGCTCCCAGCTTGGCTCTCGGCTCTGGAAACCCGGGGCCAACACCATGCCAATTACGCTGGTAATCTAGCTGACATTTGTGTTCGCTGCTCTGGGGCCCAGACGGCATCAAGAGCTCAATTTGGCGGTGGGGAGACATAACAAGAGTGAAGGAATAGGAGCACTGGTATTACCCTGATGTAGAGCTCCATCAATGTGTGTAAAGGAAAATGAAAAAGACCAGTGATGATGAAACTAACAATAATACTATCACTGCCTCGGCTGACAAAAGTAGCCAGCTGATGGCGTCCCGTCCCCCGTGTGTTTCGCCTTGATGACTCGAAAGGCGAAACCAGCAACACAATAGAAGGCTGATTTCTCGTTTTCCCCCCTCTTGCTCTTGTTCAATCACCGCACGGGGAATTTGGTTTTCAGAATGAATTTAGCAGGTTTCTCAGTAATGAAAGGGAGACAAACGAGGAGCAAAACCTTAAGTGAGCAACAGATGACTTGCTCACAGAAGGAACTGCTGCAGAGTGCTGAGGGGAAAACGCTGCAGAGAAAGACATTTCCAGGCAATTCATCATCATGTTGGTTCATTCATTATTGGACAAATGAGCGCTGTGCAAATCTGCTCTAATGGGTTTTCAATTAACCCACAGAACAAACACATGGATCGGACTGGCTTTGAAAATACAACTTTTCACAATGAAGCACGGCAATTTAAGTTCCTCAAAAAATCATTTGTACATAAAGTATTTGGTTAGAAAATTCATCAGACACAAAAACTAAAGAAAGGATTGAGTTGAGCAGGATACAAGTGTCATTTATATTAAATAACACCCAGATGGCTGCTCAAAAAAAGGAGAAGTTATAAAGGAGGGAAAATGTTTTGCAGAAATCTAATCAACAAACAAAGTATCCTAGGATATGTTTTAAGTTATTGCACCCAATTTACAGCATGTATGCTAACAGGTACTCAAACTTTGATGACGTGATCTGAGATCGAAGGGGTTAGGTGGATGTGCTAACACTCTCAAAGTTATCGAGAGATGTTGGTTGGTTCAACAATCATTTCCACATCACGTACTGTAGATTAGGACCCATTAAAGTAAACAAGACAATCTGTGATGTAATTCTTTTGACAGATGTCAAAGTTGGCGATTGTGCAACCAAATAACTAAACTAATAGTCTTTTGATGGATATTTTGCATGGTATTCAGTACGTTGCGTTGCTGCATGATGTACAGGCAGATTCTCAGGGAAGCAGATATTTGTGAGTGGGTATCAATCACTCCAGCTACTTGGGAAAAGATCTACAGATCTCTCAGATGTACAAATCAAGGGGTTATCACGTCGAATCGGGACAAAACTAGAGTCTAGTTTTGTTCAGACAGCAGAGACATGGGGGGAAACGCTTCACCCGGATGGCAGTATACAGAACAAAATGTAAGGATCACACCAGTCACATTCAACATGGAGTTTCCTCCTCAACTGAACCCTCCAGCCAATGTTTTAGCTGTTTTTTTTTTCAGTCGGCTCCCAAAGTCAACAGAGGAAACAAAAGGAATCTAACAGAAATTACAAGTGATGAATGTTCCAGAGGCAGGAAGCAAGAAGCCATCAAGCAGCAGACAAGCATCAGAAACAAGTGACACGAGCAAAAAAGGAAATGAAGGTCTTCTCTGAAGCAGAGCCATGACAGGCACGTGACGACAGCCCACATGCACCGTGGCACTGACCGCCCCGCGGCAAAGAAAAACACACCAAACAGATTCACGTCTCCACCCGATAATGTATCAGCAGATCTCGTGAATAAAATACTAAAGTCCTACGATGGGATCCAGAGGATTATCCACATCCTCTGAGATCAGGAGAGATAGCGTTGCTCACCGCGACCTCCAACACATAATATCTGATGCTGCTGCAGAGTGTTAATTATTTCATGTGACAGAATAATCTAGTGAACATGGGGGAAGATTGGGATTGTGAGTGGTGGAGAGGACAGCTGGCTGCTTTCAGGAGTAAATTCATTTTAGACGGCAACATGCTCTCCCTTCCTGAGGAAGCGTGTCTCCCCCAGTTCTTTTCACAGTTTAATCTTGTACACGATATAAAGTTGATGAAATTGCTTTCCCTCTGACAACAAGGTACAAGCTTATCATTAGGATAATATACAAGTGTATCAGACACTTTCTCCTGCCTGAAGATGTGAAATAGCCCCAGACAGAGGACTTAAGAGGCCAAGACGGGGCCTTGGGGAGCTCCTCCGGGCCTTGGGGAGCTCCTCCCGGCCTTGGGGAGCTCCTCCCGGCCTTGGAGAGCTCCTCCGGGCCCCTGCCCTCTCCAATCACCGAGGGCCCAAGGGCTGCAGGTGTTGAGCCAGACCCCACTGAGCATGGCGCTGGGAGGCTACGGGAATGACAGTCCCTCTCTGAGACAGTAGTGATGAACTGACAGCCAGATTCACCAAAGGTTTGAGCAGGAAAACCATACGGCGCTGGTCAAAAAATAAAACCTCTTTGCCCCTGTCGATGGAAATCAAATGTAAATCTTAGCATTTTGCCGACAGAACGTTATTTGTAGGCGAGTCCATACAAACTGATTGATTCACCAACAGTTCACAACACCAGCTCCCCCAAATATTTGTAGCCATACTTTGAAAGGTGACGTAAAGACTTTGGAGAGTAAAGAAAGGCTGCTGTCATTGGTCATCAGCAAGTCAGGTAAGGAAGGAAGATGGTTTTCACTCCAGATCAGCAAAAGCTTAATAAATAAACAGTGTTTTAAGGTGCCACGGTGCCAAGGGACTTGCCTTGCTCTTGCAATCGGTGAAGAAGGGGGTTATTTGCTTGCCCTTGTTTGCACCACAGCTTGATTCGGATAAATTTCTTAGTGAATAAAATGAAAACTCTGCACTCTTAGCTCAAGCAGCTGAGGTCCTTGCAAAGCAATCTTAGTAAATATGGACTTGGATCTTTCTTATTAAATAGCAGTGAGCCATTCTGGTGCAACAGAAATTGCCAGATACAGTTACACAGCTTAAACCATATAGCCAGACACATACTGTATATTATAGGAATATAGCAACAGGGTAAAGCAGCTATTAGGGCTCTTTTATAGCAGTTACTAAACCATGCATTCTGTGTGAAACGTCGTGGTCAGCACAGTATATGGAAACCTAAATACTGAGATTGAATTAGCTGAGAAAGAGCTTTATACAACTCAGTGTAAATTGCCAAATGGTCTGCACTTCAGTACTTTACTCTGCATCAGTGTTTCAGCTGCCCTGGCACTAAATGGCAGAGTTCTGTGTACAAACTAAGTCTAAAGCCCCAAAATGCGAGCCATATCACATCAATTAGTATTTCCACAGGGAGGGACGTGCAGCTGACTCCTGCATTCAGCTTGCCAGAGTCACGCTCAATGGTTAAAAGGGGGTTTTCAATCTAAAATTCATTGACATTTAAAGTTTTCCTTCACTAGGCTGCAAAGGACAGGAGGGGGAAACTACTGGGAGAAACTAGTGCTGCACTGGAAGAGCAGCCGCAGATGTCCATTCATCTGCCTTTTGTTTTGCCCTGCTCAAAGTCCCTGTCATTGGCTCACAGCCTGAGTCATTTGTTACTGTAGTGTTTGCTGCGTGAAACAGTGAGGCATGATGGCCCATCTGGCCCGGCACAAATCAAAGGGCCATACAACAGCAGACAGATGTGTTCCTCTGTTCCCCCACATGCCTCTCTTTGTTGATGTGAACAAATATTTGACTCCATTCACGCATTCAATCTGTGCAAGCAGGAAATAATGTGGCTTGTCAAGGTTACAAAGTCAATTCGCTCAGAGCCTGTAAAGTTGATTTCTACAATTTCAGATGGATTGAAGTAGTCAAAGTATTACACCACATGCTCACTATAGAGGGCTTTCAGGTGGCGGCCATATTGGACGGCTGAGAACAGCTGGTTGCTTCTAAGCGTACAACTTGGCGTCTCAACAGTTGAAGTTAGACACATCATTTTCACATGTTCGTCACATGAAAAGGTTCGCTAGCGGTTAGGTTTAGGCAACTAAACCATCTGGTTAAGGTTTGGTTAAGGTTCTGGTCGTGGTTGAAATGAAAACATGTTGTCATGAGTTGGGAATTGAACCCGGGTCGCCAGAGTTGAGGGTAAATGTCTCCACACCCTTACTTTCCACCTGCTGTTTAAGTGTCAAACTACTACCTGTTTCTAGTCGTGTCTCCTCCCCCTGACCCTGCCTGGTGGAGAAACGCATTTCTCTTTTGTGTATGGAGTACATATATGGGTTTTAACACATGGTGGTCGTGTAGCAGGATTCAGTCTGCGTTGTGTTGTGTGTGTGAATCAACATGGTAATGACCAGTTTGGCTACTTGAGGCCACTTTAACTTCTCTTTCATTCAGTCTCAGCATGGAAGTTAGGAAGCAATAATGTTGAATGAGGGTCTCTCTCTAACAAGTGCTCTTATGCCTTCTGGAGTGTGAAACCAAAGAGGACCAGCGTTGTGCACAGCTCTATTTTACACACACTATTATTTGTATAATTAAATGAAATGCAAACAATGCAAATAATAATAGAAAGTTTTAAAAAAGTGCAATTCTCCTTTAATCAATACATTAAAAGTACAATGCACCATTACATACCTGCACAAGGGTCTCCCTCCGCTCTGTGCTCTTATGCCGGTTAAACAACAGTCCTTGTTAAGACCTGCAGACCGGCATCTTGTCAACACTGCCCTCTTGTGTTGGAGAACCGAACAGCAGCCTCCGCTCACGTACAAAATTGCTTTGATCTTTTCCTACAGGCTTGTGCATGAAATTAAACGAACAAAAATGGGAGAATTGCATCTCCACAGCATTAAGAAACATAGATGTCAACAATGGTGCACGAAAATACTATTAGCGTATTAGTAATATAACCAAAAAAGTAGCACAGCAGAGGAATCAGTACCTTCTCTCACCGATTGTAAAACCACAGGAAGCAAAACGGAGAGGGGCGGGGTTTCACCCCGAAGTGGGCGTGACTGTAAGGCAAACTTTTTCCAGCTCAAAATAGTAACAATAGTAAATGAACTGTACTGGTTTCAAGATGAATGGAGAACATTCATGCAGGAATAAAATACCACTGTTTTGCTAATATTAAAAATAAAAATCAGGAAGTAATCCAGAAAAATAAGGGTTCAACCTGCAAACTTTACTCCTTCAAAATAAGAATCCTCTGTGTGCCAGCTGGTTCGTTTCACAATAAAGGTCCATGTTTATAATGTAGTGCAGCGACATTAGTTTGCTTAGATAATGTCATCTTGTTGACTAGCAGCTAACCATCACCATCTTGTTGTAAACACATCTGATTTGCGCATCAACACAAACGTACGTAGTAGAAGCAAACATTAGCGCTAGTGGTCACATTAGCTAGCTAATGATGCCGGAAACCACCAAATGTTGATTTGAGGCAGCCATGGTTGACACCCTTCCATTATTTGCACTGTCAGGTGGGAGATATCAGAGCCTTCAAAAAGTTCCCATATTTCCTACTCGGAAGGACGTTGACATGAACGTTTTCTTTCCCAGTCGGAAGTTTGTATTTCTGGTAACTCCCATATGACCTGAATGCAGCATCATAACAAAGAGTGCTGCCAATAAAACAGCAACAAAATCTCTTGTTTTGTTTAGTTGATATAAGATATGTCCCCCACACTAGCTAGCTAGCTGCTAGTAAACCAGTGTGCGGTCTTGGTTAACTTCTGCTTCGGCCTATTCACTTTTTCTCACATCATCACGGAATTGATTGGTAATGAATGATGAGGAAAACCATGGGAGCATCCTGACCACGTCTCCTAGAAAACCACCAGATTCCAAGCAATGGATGTAAGTCTACCTGATCCACCTGTGTGATCTGGTGAATGCCCCTGACTCAGTCTACTTCTTTCATGGGGGGCACGGTCATTGATTTTACCTCCTCGGTTGTTGCTGCTCACTGCTGGATCTTACCAGGGTCCTGATGCTAGGGAAGGACACGCTGCAGCAAAGCCCCGAGCCTGAGGGACCTGGATATTGGACGCTATCGCTCCTGGTGTTGGACCACAGCGTAACAAATGAAAGGCTGAAGGTAAAATGATAAGGCAGAGGCATTTTTCAATGTTATTTCCTTCAGTGTTCCTTCAATCTCTAAGAGCCACTGTGCCAACTAACTTTTAACGAGGCATTAAGTAATTTATAACTTTTAACAACTTCGAGCCGCGACTGAGGACTTACGACATCGTCAGATCTCTGGCACAGTTTACAGTGGCCCGTAATGAGCAGAAATATAAAACTCACATTCTCACAATAGAATGAGTAAACTAGCTAATTAGAGCAGAAATCCAACAGAAACGTCTCACGGAGATGTAATATATCACCGGGCACAATGATACTGCTTTGTCATTTGCTTTTTTTGGCTTTGCAAACGAAATGTGTTGCAGCGTTGGTCCCACCGTCCTCCATCATGGAGCAGCTGGGAAGCCTTTCACCGCCCCCACAGATATGTTATGGATTATGGTGCATTTTGTGTTATGGGACAGTAAAACTCATACTGGTGTCATTTAGAGTTATGGCCTGTTTACGTCTGTCTGCGTCTAGTTTACATTTCCCCCAATCATTTTGCAATGCTGTATGAAATTAGATTTTTTTTTTAAATATTTCTAATTTTTAAAATACAAACTTCCTTCCTGTCCATTTCCTCCTGTGGGTGTCAGGTGATTGACAGGACGCTGAGCGTATGAAAACTCTCTAAACAACAATGAAATAATAACGAAACAAAAACAAATTAAAGCTTCATGTTTAATGTGATGGATTTTGTCGCTCAGGCAATTTTCAAATCTGTGCAAGTTGTTTTTCATACTGTATAAAAATGTCTTCTTCTGCCCTGATATCTCCGACTCTGCTGACTGTGTGCAGACTAAAAGGAGAAATGGAAAGAAGAGGGGCGACCCAGATGACTGGCACAAACTTATTATCCTTTAATGTACCTTTAGCCATTGGTATTTATAAGAGTTTAAATTACAAGCGTTCACCAACACACCACCTAGGCCTTTCTAAAGTGCTGACAACAACAGAGGACATGTCTGGTGTTTTTCTAAGGAAATATCTTTAGACAGAATAATTAAAGAATAAGAACATTGTTGTTTCCTTCCTGGGGATATTTTTACCCGACACCACTGTCACTGCTACAACCATGAATCATCACTCCATTGGAAAAAAAGAGTACCCGCAGTTTACAAGATGCAGTCTGGAATTTATTTGTCCAACTCAATTTCAGGGATATTCACATTGTGTTCTTGTTGTTGATGGAGAATAGTTTTGTGGCGCTTCACAGCACCACTCAATATATAGATCTGTCATACTCCAGTGTTTACAAATGTGAACCTTTTTTTTACAGCAGCAAAGTACATGTAAAACCCTTTGTTAGCTGTAACGTGTTGTAAGTCCTTGTATCAAATGCTTAGATAACTGATTTCAAAATGAAAAAAGGCCCTGAACGCAGCCTGCTGAAATTACATCTGCATCTCTGTTGAATTCATGCCCAGAATTGATAGGCTGATAGGTTGATTGGTTGATAGATTGATAGGTTTCACCGACATTTAATGTTAATGTGAATATCTCTTTAAAGACATTGTGCTCATTTCATGGCATTTCAGGAGAGCAGGCTCCAATATAACGCAAGCAAGCTATCTTGAGCCTTTCCTTGTGTCTCTTGCGGCGAGCTCGCCAGCTTGTAGACAAGATAGCTTAATGTCTTCATATTGGGAACGTCCCACAGGAGTAGATCATGTAGACTGAACAGATTATTATAGTAGGTTTAGATTCAGAGGGGGATGTATGTTTGGATTAAAGGGGAACACCAGTCAGTTTTTTTAAAATTGATACTATATTGAGATAAAAACATGTTAGAAAAAACACTTTAATCCAAATTGATTGTGCCGTTATTGATTCACACCGACATCAACAATTACTATGTCAGGACAGCAGAGTCGCTGCCCATCTTTCGCCGCAGGCTGAAAACCCACCTCTTCAAGAAACACTACCCTGACCCTTCCTCTTAGCTCTGGCTTATTTGCTTCACTTACTTGTCATTTGTTTAAATAAAAAGTAGGTAGCTAACTTATTGACCTTTGACCTTAGCACTGGTTCTGCTCTTAGATGCTTGTTTCAGAAAGGAAATGCACTTTCGATTTCTAGTGACTAGTAGTTCTCGTGCCTACCTACAGTACGTTGAATGCACTTATTGTAAGACGCTTTGGATAAAAGTGTCTGCTAAATGACTGTAATGGAATGTAATTGTTTTATCGACAATATTGTTTGATGATTTACACATAAGAGATTAAATGGCAGCAGTCAGAGCAAAAGTTCAAACTTATTAATTACAAGTCTCAAAGGAAATGAAATTGTGCAAAACTGGGTACAGTTTTGGGATATGGGTGAGCCGGATCTGGATAGAACCCATTCATATAAAAATACAAGTGAAACCATTCATAATGCAACGAGGAAGGATACCAGAAGGATAAATTATTATTGACAGGTTTCTTTGTATTTATCTTCATCTTGCAACATGTATTGTGACATCATGCTACAAATTATGGCATCTCTCTGTGCATTATTACATCATTCTTCACTCATAACATGCTGCTACAATTGCTACACTATTTTACACATTAATGACTTTGAGCTACTATTATGATATTATGTTCATATAATCACAATGTGGAACAATTTTGGCATTGTGATGTATTATGACATCATACTACATTCATGGCATTTTGTTGCACATTATGACATCTTTCTACAATCAATTCTATGTTTATTTCTGAATATCTTTGACCATTTTTGTGCCAAAAAAAATCCAAAGACTTACTAAAGCAAGTATTCGGTGTCTACCCCAGAAGTGCATTCTTGTCAGTGTGAAAAAGAAACTTTAGACCATCATGAGACACTAAAACTCTCCACTGGATACTAATACTAATATTACTATATGCTAACAATCATAATAATCATAACATACTCATGCATATTTGTGTCACATTCATATCAATTCAGGTTAAGGGGTTCCCACAGACAGCCAGTCTAGTATTGATCAATTACACAGTAAATAGGTAATCAATCAAACTGTATCATATCATATATGATTGTTAATAAAGTGTCTTAAAACACATCATTACATGCTGGCTTGGTTTTTGTGAAGCCTTGTAACCGCAGTTTTGAAAAGTGTGTTATAAATAAAGATTTACTTCCTTACAATCATATATCGGCAAACCAATATATCAGTCAAACCCTAATCATGACATCACGCATCTTATAAAATGATGACATTGATGGACACGTTATGACATCATGCTGTAATTCTTTATGTCTTTATGTTATGTTACATACTATGACATCATTCTGAAATTATGACATCATGCTTTGTCATCATGTTACACATCATGTCACACATTATTCACCAACCATGACATGTTACCTATTATGGTGTTGTTGGCATGTGACAGTAAACATCATGATATCACGTTACACCGCAAATTAAGATGACTGGATGAAATTGGTTTAAACAAAACCTTCAAGATAGAAATTTCTTTAAAATATTGTCTTCTGGAATTTATTTAAAATGTCTTCCATAATCCTGAATAAATATTAAACTAACCCATAATTTGGTTTTCTGTGGCAGGGCAATCCTTTTATTAGTATCTTTACAGGTATACTATATTTTACTACTGTAAAATAGCACCCTCTGCAGGCACAAAGATGAATGACAAATCTAAATCAAAACCTGCCTTCATCCACCCTTCCATACAGTGTTGCATACACACCCCAACAGAAACAAATGCAATCAATTCTCAAACGGTTCAACTGTAATAACCTCAAGTCAGTTAGGAGTCGTATACTACTGCAGAAATGACTGACATGTGGCAGGACTTCTATCACAACGTTACTAGAACAACACAGTGAAACAGTAATGATGGGATCACTGTGGGTTACACTGTGAGCTACAGAGTATTACCATCAGGGTTAATCATTTAGCTTTGGCACATCAAAACAGATGATGACCCATTATTGATGGCAAGGCTTTTTTCCAAAAGGCCAGATGATCATCATAGAGCTGATGAGCGACAACATTATCTCTGCCCTATGTGTTGTGTTAGCTAACCCTGCTCTCTGTACGTCATCATTTACAGGAGACAACATGAACACCAAACAACACCAAATCTCCACCATTCATAATTTCTCAGTGAATCTGTCGGCTAAACGTAGCCACAGTTAGCATAACAAATGAACAGCTTTAATAGCATCCTGCCAGTACAATGACACAGCATAGCACCAAACATAACATTAGCCCAGTTAGGTCTGTATACAATGGAAACACATTGGGAGCCAACTGGGTTTTGCCTTTCTCAGGCTCAGCTCTGCACAGAAATAAGGTATTAGATCTAGGTCGTATGGGTAGGGGAGTTTCCCTGGTTGCAACAGTCCAGATAACAAACCGTAGAGAAATTGCGACTCAACATCAGTTTTAAATCCTTCCGTTAATCCTCCTAAGCAATATCAATGTTCATTCTTGTTTTTGACCTCGCTCTATCAAAGCCAGTTTGGGAGACCTGCCAGGGTTTTTCAGTCTTACTGGCTTACTGACTGCTCCTCCACCATTGTTTGCACACTATGCACATGTCATTGGAGGAGGCAGAGCTTGTTGAGCCTTAAAGGGGAGGAGCTTTTTTACAGCCCATAAAAATAGATTGTTCTGAATACAGGAGACAACAACGAGCCAAACGGGGAATGGCTGAATTAGAAGTTCATCCCTCCACATTATCGTTTGACCTACTGAGAAGATTGTATGCTAGATTAAAGTGAAACTCTTGGATAGGCTGCCTTTAAGTTAATATTGAACTTATTAGTGGAAAGTCTTACGTTATGAAGAAGTCATATGGTCTAGTCTGCCAATCCACTAGCCGCCTCGCAGTAACCTTCCTATTTAATCTGAAATGGATCCTTTCAGTGGCTGATGAAATTCCTAAGAAGATAATTCATTTTTTGGTTCAATTTCAAAAAGACCATCCAATATGTTAGTCATGGCATTGGAGAATTGTGCAGACAGGGAGCTGAGAAAGCCAGTAAGTAGAGTATTAAAGCTGCATTACCTGTGTTGTCATGGATTGAGGATAGTATGACTTCTAATGCAGGGAACAATAAGTTCAATGTTTCAAAAAAGTCAGATTTTGTTACACCTGCAAGCTGCTTTAACGCACCTAAAGAAAACAGAGTATCTGACATATCTTAAAATATGTTTGTTATTGACTCTTAAACAAGACAGACATCTGCAGTCCGCCTGTCGCTTGGTTATCCCTCAACAAGAATACAGGGAGCAGATGTGCCCACCTCAGCATGCTTTGTTTTAGCCATTATAGAGGTCAGCATCATCCTCGCACTGTTGTTGTTCTTTGAACTGTGTGCAATGCTAAAGAAAGCTCCCTGTGTCTTAATCCAGTACCGGACGGGTGCTTATCAGACCCAGTGTTGGTCTTTCTAACCTCATAAAGTGCTGCAAAGAACCACTACATATACTACAAGTTACAGCAAACCCACGTAACTGCAAAGTACTGCAAAGTGTGCCACATACAACCACAAAGTACCATTAACAACCACAAAGTGTACCACAAAATTAGAAACAATTACAATTGTACTACAAAGTGTACCACATTTCAGAGAGTAATCAGATGTTTTCCTTCATAAAACCTGTCAGTGAAATTGACTTCTTGCAGGGTTTCCAATGTGCAAGGCTGATGGGCCTTTTAATGACTGAGGTAAGGTTGGAATTTGCTCTGTAATTTGTTGGAGTAGGTCCTTCAGCTCTGATAAATACTGATCCAGTCCAGTATTGGTTCCAATATAGAGGCAGCGGTTGTAAGGGTTATACAGTCTGTGTCTTCAAGGTTGGACAGAGTAGGATGATGTAATGCAATGCAAATCTAATGCTGGTGAGCACACACACATTAGTAGGTTAATCACCTTGGTTGTCATTTTTAAACGTGGCTATAAGATAACAACTTGATTTTATTTGGCGTTTTATGTTGAATTGTCTCAATTAAATAACCTGTTGGTTCAAAATTGGGCAGAAGCCAATACTTCACTGCCACGTCGCCATCTTGAACCAAAGCAGGTGAGCCCTAACCCTATCTATCTGTCTGTCTATCCTCTTGCTCATTGCTGGATCAGGTAAATATCAGGAAATGCCCTTTGGGTGTTGTTATCAGAATTATTTCCAGTCTGATGCCATGGGTGGCGAGACCATTTCATTTTAAAATGTGCATTGTTCCCCAACATTAAGGGCACATTATTTGAGCGATGCATTACAGTTTTTCTCAGTCGCTTTGGTACATTTCTCGAATCATCCTTAACATTTGCAAAACAGTAAGTGCACACAATGGTTGCCCGCAAAAGCCTGTAACTTGCTCAAAATCCTTAGTTCATCTCTCAAAAGTAAATCTTTCTGTCAATGAACATGTCAGTGCCATCAGAAGGACAAGTCCTTGTGTCGTTGTTTACAAACAAGATAGTCACAATGAAAGAGAGTCACGTTGTCAATATAACAGTGTACTCTGGAAGTATTCTCTGATGTAAACTATAACAAAGGTTTTGGTGACAATGACTGAAAATGCACAAGGCTGCACTTTTTCTGTATGGCATGTATCAATTTCAACAGTACCAAGTTACACATTACTGTATGTGGGAGATTGATTGCAAGAGATTGGACAGGATTCACATTCACGCTTTTACTGTTTGTACTGTAATTTGTTGACAGACCATGTGATTGCGATACAGAATAGAAAAAGACATGGTCTGACTGTTTTACTGCACTGCATAGCACAAAGGAAAAAAATACAGAATTAGAAATGTAAACATAGGAAACACCTCTTAGGCAGAACTGTACATGCAGCGCTGTATGGGGAGTACAGTGCAGTCTTTCTACACCTCCTGACGTTCCTGTCTGTCGGGCCACAGATCCTCATCCACATCACAACGGATATCTTCCTTTGCAATGCAGTGCAGAAAGAATCTTTTGGAATGTCTTATCCAGCCTCTGCAGGCGTGTGCTGTGATGTCTTCACATGCTGTATCCATGGCAGCCAGCAGGGTCATCTGAGTATGTGGCTGGCGATCGTAAACCTTCCACCTCCATGCTGAGTAGAACTCTTCAATTGGGTTAAGGAATGGGGAATAGGGTGGGAGGAATTCCATCAGCATCCTGTAGTGGGTCGCAAACCACTGCCTGATGGTGTTTGAGTGATGGAAACTCACATTATCCCAAATTACCACATACTTTGGGAAAGCATCTCGAATCAGACCCCTGTCATCATCAGGGATGAGATCCCTGTAGAGGGTGTCTCAGAAGGTGAGGAGATGCTGTGTGTTGTATGGCCCTATAATGGGAATACGAGTTAGCACACCATGCTCTGAAATAGCAGCACACAGTGATGTTCCCTCCCCGTTGGCCTG
>OOFE01048618.1:0-10268 GCA_900323365.1 Monocentris japonica
AGCAGCTGTCAGTAGTGAACAGTGGTTGTTTCACCTTAATAAAGTTTGTAAGCTGCAGATCAAAGCGAAGACTGCTCCTGGCACATCTGCTCAGGTCATTTTCTGGGTGAATGAATATAGTGATCTGTTCTAAAAACTGTTCTAGTAGCAAACCTCTTCCACATGCAAAGCATTTGAATTAATCGGTCAATATTTAATAATCATTAAGTTGAAAATGAAAGTTGAAGAGGACAATGGAAGACATGCATTTCTATGGAAGCAAATAAGTGCCATTTATATTTGATTTTTTTTAAATAACACTGATTTCATAACATTGAAATATTTTACTTTGAAAACCACACACCTGAATTTAATGGTTTTGAATTCACTTCTTCAAAATTCAAATATGACATTTCAAGTTTTGCAATTTCAAAAACTCAATTTCAGATCCAAAAATTCAAGTTTCAGATATTCAAAACCTATATTCAGGTTGCTCAAATTTGAGTGGTCAAATTCAGATCTAAAAATTCAGATAGAACATCCGGGCTACCAAGGAAAGGCAATCGAGTCTGACTGCAGTCTAACCGACTTCTGGCCTATCAGTGTCATGTGACCTTAATGATGGCGATGAACGAGGTCTGTGTACATTTAGGCAAATGGTTTTCTGTAGCCTAAATAAATAATCCTAAATGTTTCCTGGCCAGTATATAATATACAATATAATATATGTAGATCAGTTTTTAGCACGTCACATCATTTCTAGAATGATGTGATCATACGTGACACTGATCTATATGTATTATATTTTATACTTGTAGTGGACTCGCTACCGCCGGGGCCGTGACAGACAGAGACAAACAGGAGTGGAGAGTTCACGGGCCAACAGGCTGCTTTATTTGTACTTGACTGCCGCTTTCCAGCGTCTTCTCGGCCGGCTGGTGCACCTCTCCTCCCTGCCACCAGGTCAGTCATGGAGCACCAAAGCCGCCAGTCCACCGGACGCTTTCCAGCTCCAACCTGATTAACCAGCTCTCCAGGTCCCGGCTGCACCTTATGGGACAGGTCTGCCACCGCTGCTGGTTGCGTGCTCTCTCTCTTTGCTCCATCGTTCGACTTCGCCTCTCGCTCTCCTGTCGAACTCTCTCACACACTCACACACACAAAAGCCCCGGGTGCAATCTGCCTTAATTAGCCGCAGCCGGTGCTGGATGCAGGGAGAACCAGCAAGAACCAGCTTGATCGATCGGTTCGATTGCAGTTAGACTCGATTCCCTTTCCTTGGTAGCCCGGATGTTCTATCTGAATTTTTTTAACTTAAATTTTTAGATCTGAATTTGACCACTTGAATTTGAGCAACCTGAATATAGGTTTTGAATATCTGAAACTTGAATTTTTGGATCTGAATTTGTGAACATTGGAAACAACAATGTGAAATTGAGTTTTTGAAATTGCAAAACTTGAAATGTTATATTTGAATTTTGAAGAAATGAATTCAAAACCAATAACTTCAGGTATGTGGTTTTCAAAGTAAAATATTTCAATGTCATGAATTCAGTGGTGTTTAAAAATTCAAATATAAATATCACTATTTGTTTCCATACATATCAAATGTATCTCTTATTGGTATGAAATAGACAACAAGACAAAGATGATCTGAATGTCATATTCTGACATTCTGTTAAGAATTATTTTGTGAGACAAGACAAAACCATGAAAAAAGCATCTGGTTCTCTATTGACACACTTAAAATGAAATCAACAAACAACGTGTCTGAAGGGGGCTCCTTTCACTCCTTTGAACTTCAAATCAAACTGATTTTGGTGACTGACAGCGTTACAGCTTCATTTATCACTAAAGATCACTCCACAAAGCAAGCCCCCCTTCCCCTGCTTGCTCTGCTGCTCTAAACACAGACAGGCATTTTGTGTATTTACGTCAAGGCTTGTGATTAGCCACAATTATGGCCTTGGTGTCAGGTTGTGTGATTGCTAAGGCTCGGGGCTGTTTGGGAAAGCAGGAAGGTGCCTTATGAGTAATCAGAGCTGGGCCCAACCTGGACCAGCATAGAAATGATCCGGCTAATTACAGCAGTCAACCAACCTGCAACGCAGCTCACCTGACGAGGAAGAAGTGGAATTAATTACCTAATTGAAGCGACTCAGGGAACCATGAAGGTAAAACTGTTTGCCTTCTAATCGGCTCAGCAAGAGAGTTTGCTTCAGCAATAACATAGCATGTTTTAACGCTCTTTTAGACAGCATATTGGGAGAACAAAGGTTGTTTGGTTCAACGAATGAAGCAGTGCAATGAAGACATCTGTTAAAGCCTGTATTTGTGGATGGGGATCACCTCAAGGCGAATCACAGCCCTCTATTGTGGCACCTGTATCATTCTTGTGCAGTACAATATTATATCATATAGGAAACCCAATTACTGCTCATAGGCAGGCAACTCCCATCACCAATCCCCCACTAGTTCCTGCTTGAGATGAGACTACTCTTATGTAACTTGGTATCTGTTAAGTGGTACCTGTGCTATACAGTGTGTAATAGCCCATTCCCTCATCCTGCCTGTCCTGGCAGACCGGAGACAGCCCTGCCTTTCTGACAACTTGGACATGATAAGCAGCCCTTTGATAAACTGCTGTTTGCTGCTGACACACAATAAATACTAATGTGCATCACAAAATGAATAACGATGGGGTTGAGCCTGGCTTAGTCCAGAGGGAATGTTTATTTATTTGATATTAAGCATGCCGGAAAGCCTCGTGCTCAGTGTTTAATTGTGTAAGGCTCCCTTTTTATAGCGTCAGCCTGCAGTGTCTCTGCCTATCCATGGATTGTTCTGTTCAGCCTCAACGGTCTGCTGTGGTAGCAAGATTAATAGATCTGATCCTAATTCCCTTCTAGAATAGTCTTGAATTAATTGTGTAATTTAATCACTGGCTAGACGGACCAAAGTCAAAATGTAGAATTACCCAACACATACTGCACATATAGTCGTGCCCTTTGCCAAAGACCAATCAGTGCCTACATTGACAATATTGACTATTTGTCGATTTAATTACAGTGCGCAGAATCACAACACTTCTCACTGTGGTTTTTAAGGACCATCTCAACTGGTGTTGCATGTATGTATTTTTTGCATGTATGCCTTCCACTCAGGAATGTCTACGAGTCCTCAATCAAGGATAAAGAGGAGCTCTCAAAATACAGCTGGCTGCCTCTCACGATCATTATGGTCATCCAAAGTGTCTCTCAGTTCCTTTCACTGCTTTCGCTGGAATAGTGCCTGGTGGTTAAGCTCTGACAGGAGTAATTTAACTCAGGGCTAATAACCGCTATTATGCCGTGGTGTGTCGTGTGTTCGGAACTGAGCATTTAGCCCATAAATAACCCCCGGTGCAGCCAGATGATTTTTACCAGCACCTCCTAAGAAAGACCACCTCATCATATTAAGATCAAGATCCAATCAGCACTGAAAATACGATCGAGAATTATATTAAAGAAAGTTGAACATTAAGGAAAGTTTAATGTATCAACACACAGGCTGTAGCCACATTTTGTCTGTCTGGTGATAATCAACCCTCCCAAATGCATAAACTAATGTTGAATCCTCCCTTTACCTTTAACCACATTCTTGGCTGAATCAGAGAGCAAATGAGGCGCAGTAAGGGACATACTGCTCAGAGGTTTTATACCTATAATACCAACGGTGGTTTTGTGAACCAGCTCAGTGTGAATTCCTCACAACAGATGTGCTAAGACGTCTCCAATGGTGATGAGTGTGCTTTGATTAATACACCCCAAAGAATGCCTTTATTTTTAGCCAGGCAGGGCGGACAATGTGTGACCGCTTTTTATTACCCTCTTGGTCGGAGATGAATGGGGAACAGCAGAGAGAGATGTGGTGCTTCAGTGTTCATTTGTCATTGACAAATTGGGGTGGAAAGGATGGAGAAGTCACTGGATTAGTTCTATCCTTATTCACACAAAGTATAGAAGGCAGTCATGGATAAATAGCTACTAGAACAAATAGTATTTGGGAAATTGCAAAGAATGATCCTTTCTGGGTTTTACCAATAGGATAAACTATAAGCCCTGTGAAAACACTTTGAGGAACAGCAAAGCAGAGTGTACATAGTGCACGTTTTCTATCAAGTATGTGGGCCCCTAAAGCCTGGAGCAACCTGCCTGAGGAGACTTTTTTAAACTTGCTTTTACTTGATTTCAACCCATTATAGAAACTGTTCACCTGGTGTCTCCACTGTCCAGCTTTAAATTACTATTTTATGATATTTTTATTGTTGATCTATCCTGCTGTGCTAGAATATTTTGTATTTTGTATTTTATTGTTGTATTTATTTTTGTTTCATCTCTTTATCCCTATCTTGGCTGTTTTTTACTCATGTGAAGCACTTTGTAACTCTGTTTTGCACTATATAAATCAAGTTATTATTATTGTTATTAGTAGTAGTATGAGTGTCTGGATAGCCTTCCGAGAAAAATAGCTGATTTTACCAGTCCCAAGGTGCTAGGGTCAGAGCCTAACAATATATGCTTTCTGCTGGGAACATGAGCTAATTGACTAAACCAGTGTTCTTAAATCTGATGTCAAGGGTAAGGCCAAGGAGAGGATGAGCGTTGCATTTCATCAGCGCAGGCCATTAGGCCAGGCTTGAATCAGGCATGATTATAGCCAGTTAGACTGTCTTCTGCAGATATAGCTCAGGACACTGCAGCGCTTGCCCTTTTCAAGACAGGTGGAAGTATGGAGTTCACTTTACCTGGCGAGGCAATTTCTGTGCCTGCCGTAACATTAATCTGTCCACTGGAGGCAAGAAATGAAGGTTGTCCATTGGTACCTCCGTATAAGGCTACTTGTTCAAATACGAATTATGAATCTGATGTCTGTGTCTTTCCTTTCAAATATGAATTACGGGTTTGAATTTGGGTCCAGTTGAATGTCGCCTAAATATAATATAGTCAAATGCAACCTCTTGTCTAATGCTTTGGTCAAAAACGCCCCTGCTCTTACAGTCTTTCTGGTCCTTGTGTCTGTTTTTCCAGGAACTCTTTACGGCTGAATGCAAGTTCAAAGAGTCGGTGTTTGAGAACTACTACGTGATCTACTCATCCATGTTGTACAGACAACAGGAGTCGGGGAGAGCTTGGTTCCTAGGGCTCAATAAAGAAGGCCAAGCCATGAAGGGGAATCGAGTGAAGAAAACAAAACCAGCTGCTCACTTCCTGCCCAAGCCATTAGAAGGTACTTAATAGGTGCTTAGAGCCAGTGAGATCTATTAACAATTTTGTTATGTTATGATGTTACTCGATAATGCAACTGTGGTTTTATACCCTATGTAAGGTATTATTAGTTTTGCCTATCACAGTTTCAACCCCATGCACATTTCTGAGGGAGCAGCCATAGCTAAAACCTGTCACATCACAGCAGGATTCTCATCACAGATATGATCCCACCATGAATAACGGCACCACTATGTGAAAGGTAGTTGTCCCTCCTTGACATGTAATTTGTATTTATGTGCTGATTCATTATTTACTGCTGCTATAAGCATATAGAAGCCAGGACAGCTGTCCGTGTAGCCATGAAATGTTGATAGTTTATGGTGTGCTACAAGATGACCCCATCACTCTCATCAGCTCCCAGTCTGATTTGTTTCCATTATATAAATATGGAATCAAGTTGAAGTGTGCTGTCTGTCAAGAGAGTATTGCAGCTGTAGTTTAGCAGCTGTAAAGTGCTCGATAATGAGACTGTTTTGGCTGTTTGTCCAAAAGTCTTTTGTTCAGATTCAGTCCTTAGAGAGAAAGAAATAAGTTAGGATGGTTGCAGCCCACAGGCAAAAAATACATCTGATTCAGATGTTTCTGTAAATTTCTGTTATGTCTTGAGTGTAGGTTTTGAAGCATGTCTAAAGGATTTGTTTCTGTATGAAAACCTGTGAAAAGGGAAGGAGCCATTGTTAGGAAGAGATGACACATGAATGGTTTTAGACGGCAGCATTCTCAGGGTTGGAAAGAAGAGACCTCCTCCAGAGGTTTTAACTAACAGCTTTCTCCTTTATCCCTTTGCTCTCCTTTTTGTCTGCTTCTCCAGTTGCCATGTACAGAGAGCCATCGTTGCATGATGTTGGAGAGACAGTGCCCAAGACGGCAGTACCTCCCAGTAAAAGCACAAGTGAGCCGGCGGTGATGAACGGCGGTAAACCTGTTAGCAAGCCCGATAAACCCACCACATAGCCACACCTGACCAGTGCGGAGTGTGTGTGTGTGTGTGGAGGGGGGAACACGATCGAGGCAGGGTTTTCCCTACTAGACTCCAAACCCTCTTTCCTCTGTGGACCAGATCCAGGCAACCCCCCCTTCGTTTCTCCTCCTCCTCCTCCTCCTCCTCCAGCTCGTCCTCCCTCTCTCAAGGTGTCTCATCGTGGGTGGATGAATTCTGAGGAGGCCGAGTTTCTCCAGCACAGGAGGGAAGAGGACCTCTGATCATGGAATGCCTTTAGATTCCTCTGTAACTGTGAGAATCCATGAGAATGATGCGTGTTTCACAGCCACACTTGTGGTACCTTGCTTGCTGATGGTTATAATGCCCTCTATAATGCCCTGTTGCAACAGAGTCTGTGTAACTTCAGATCTATTTTCTATACCACAGTTCACCAGCTATGTTCTGGGGTAGAGACTATACAGATAGAGTAAATTCTTGGACTGACATCTTCTATTTTTTACGAGTATGTTCCTGTCCCCCTCTCTTTCTATCTCTAGTCACACACTTTTCTCTTTGTGAAGTAACTTAGAAAAGAAAAAACATTTTGCAAGGGCGCTGTGTGATTTTCTAAGACACACATTCACACCAATGTGGTATAATCAGCTTACACAAACATATGTAAAGAATCCCAATATTCTTCTTGCCTATTGTGCAACATGCACACACTCACACATACAGACACTCACACGCAGTCTGTGGGGAGGTGAAAATCAGAGTCGTAAGACTGAGTGTTGCTTTTTTACGGCTAGATAAAAACACACTGGAGGCTGGCAGATAGCTCCCGCAATCATAGTTGATGAAGTGCTAATTACCCCCACTGCAATCAATGTGAGGAGCCCCTGACACACATACAAACACGCACACACACTCATAAACAGATGTGCGTGTGTGTGGGAGAGCGCTGTAAGGAGTGGTGTATACATATCACTATCTAAATCCCACCAGCGGTTCAATCCGCCTCCTCTGGTAAATAGAAATCTGAAGTCTATTTTTCTTTAATCTTATTTCAGAGCGTGGGCTCTAGGAATATCTCTAGGCCTTGTAGGCCTCTGTCCCTCACTCGCTGATTTCTCTGAACTATGAGGCGAGGCTTGTGGCTTTGACTCAGATGGTCTATAACTGCAGCACTGGCAGCCATCTTATGGCAGTGTCTACTTAAAGCCAGAAAGTAACATGGCTGAATACCAGTAGACGACATTTATACTGGGTGCATCCCCATTTTGTTCAGCAAATTAAAGCATGGGCAAGGTTAGTATTGTGTTCTCTCTTCTTGCAGCAGTAATACAAGAGATGGCTTATATTGTAACATTTTCACTGTATAAAACTTAGGGAAAATGACTATTAAAAACATAACTTTTTAAATGACTAGATATTACGAGAGGATTTGTCTCCTAGCTCAGCATGCAGAGTCCAGTACCGATCATCTTGGCCTATCATGTGCCTGTTTGGACCTTGATTCTCGGCATGCAAAAACAGGTTCCCAGTCCCCACTGGGCCCAAGGTGCCTCACCCACCCAGTACATCCAGTAGAGGACACGTAGCATTATCCAGTCACAACCTTCACATCTCACTCAGATTGATTCATTCTGAAATTACCAAAGTCTTTTTCATCCCAGAAGAACTTATTCTTTAAAAAAGAAAAACAATCTGATTCAATTCATCCAAGCTTCCACTGTGATAGTATTTGTTCTGTCCAAAAGAATCACAGAAGAATCAACTCTGCAGAGACCTTTGTGTGAATCTCTGAAAGGTCTTGACTGATGTCATTTTGGAGAGGCTAGGGATATTCACGTGCATGTATTTTTACAAGAGACGAAATATGGGTTAAGTTCTTTACTGGTACATGTTAGTTGATGAGCACTGTAGTTTGGTTTGGGAGATGAATGGACATGTTATAGACTACGGCACACTCATAGATAATCTAACGGTAATCCACTGCACTTTCTGTTCTCATTTTCATCATGACTGTTAGCAACTTAGCAAAGTTCTCATTCTGTCAATCACTTTGTAACGTTTGTCTTGCTTTATAGATTTTCCTAATAGTTTTGGTAGATAAGATTTAGAATGTCAAGTAGACTGATGCTACTGTATGCTGCTAAAATTGCAACTATATTAAGAAATTGATTTGGTAAATATAATTTCCTGAGTTTATTGGGATCATGAGTTATCATTTCTTACTATGGGATGTTGAAGCCCATTAGTTAGACTTCAATATTTGTCTGTACAAAGCTGTTAATGCTGTAATGAAAATGACGTACTACACACACAGGAGCTGAAAACCACTGTAGTTGTATTTGGGGCTGGTGTCTGTCCTCCCCATTACAACCAATCATTTTCCCCATTAATGAACTCTACATGCTGGGCTGGCTAGTCCGGCCCTGCAGTCCAGTTAACTGGCTCCTCCAAGGCTGACTTTATTTTTGTAAATGACTGGTGTGTAAATGTGCATCTCTGTTTGAGCTCTGTAGCCACCATTTTGTTTGTTCATTCTTTTCATTTCTCTTGTATACGGGTCGTGTGTGATGTCGCCTTCAGATCCTGACAGTTGTCACTTGTTTTCCTGTTCCCCTCTCTTCAAATGTGTTCCTTTGTTACCTGTGCTTCTCTTTTCAACCTCTTACTTTGTACGTTGTCCCATCTGTTGCATGGGGAGAGGATGGCATCGATGAACTGCATGTAGTAGGCTATGTCTGTCAAGAACTGTTGGTATGTACCGCTAATTTTACATACATATATGCAACGAGTTTGTCTGCACTGTACAGTTTGTGTTTGTTGTATACACATATACAACATATTGAATAAAATATTTATATAAAGGTGTACTGTAATGTCAGTAACATACTTAATGCAATATAGTGTGCAGTATATTATTGCACCTGTCATTTTGATGGGACAAATAAAACAGAGGGGTTGGCTAGTACTAAAAGCATGAAAAAGGCCAAAGTAGAATTTACATTAAATTTTCTTTGTGACTTCTTATCGGTCCTTTTTTCCAGTGGTGACTGAGCTCTTGTGTCTGTGCAGCTCTTAACCCCTGACACCACCTTTTGAAGTGACATGGACATCCAGCATGCCACAACTGAACTATGTATGCCCTCTCTTTGTTTCTACCACGTACAATTTAACCTTATCACTAGTATGAGTTGAGTGAGCAATGTCCTTCATGTACCTTTGGTACAATACAGGTTTCATGGCAGATTGTTACGGATCGGTTGTTTTCTAAAGATGGAGACGAATAGGCACTGTTAAAATGATTTATTTTCAAATATATATATAAATATACCATTGCAAGTATGCCCATTGGAGTTATGTCATGTTATAACAAATTTGTAACCATGTATGATTAAGGTCTTCGCATTGTTTTCCATGCAAAATGTTGTGTCATGCGGCACATTTAATGTTTTATTATTAAACAAATAAAAACCTCAAACAATACCTCTGACTTGAGTGCAGGGTGAACTTTGAGTCTAATCTGTTAAAAAGAGCACTATGTACCAATTATGAACAGACGTACAGTACCAGTCAAAAGTTTGGACACACTTACTCGTAGAAGAGTTTCTCTTTATTTTTACTATTTTCCACATTTTAGAATAACAGTATCATCAAAACTATGAAATAACATGAAAGGAATTATGCAGTGACCAAAAAAAATGTTAAACAAATCAATACTATCTTAGATTTTAGATTCTTCAAAGTAGCCACCCTTTGGCATTCGGCATTAACAAGAAAAGAAATTCCACAAATTAACTTTTAAAGGCCACAATCACTATGTGTGCTTTTAAAATAATGATTTAATCATTGATCTTTCTCCACCTCTAAATTTAAAATTTCAAGTTCTAAATGAAAACTACTCATTGGGGGTGCATTTCAAAAAAACTTTTTTTTTTTATTTAAATTTTAGTTTTGAAAAGAAATTCATACATAGGGATCAACTTCACTGTTTATATTTGTCTAAGAAACTAATTTCAAGCATTTAAGAATCAGCCTTTAGATCAAAA